>OZ005738.1:19523079-19788079 GCA_963930755.1 Eudasyphora cyanicolor
ATTCTATTAAAAAATATATTAGAAGACTTAATAAAATTCTGTGGATTTTCTATAGACTTTTCCATAGAATATTCTACCGAATTTCCTAAAAAATTTCAATAGCATTTTTTATAAAATTTCTATAGAATTTTCTACAGAACTTTTTTATAAAGTCTCTGTAGAATATTCTGCAAAATTCCTATAACATTTTCTATGAAATTTCTACAGAATTTCCTATAAACAATTTACTGAATTTCCGTAAAAATTCTATTGAATTTCCTATACAAATTCTACAGAATTTCCTGTAAAATGTCTAATGAATTTCTTTTAAAATTCGAGTGAATTTCCATGAAAATTCTTTTAAATTTCCTGAGAAATATCTGTAGAATTTTCTATAAAATTTGTATAGGATTTTTTGTAGAATTTTCTTTAAAATTCCTAGAGAATTTTCTATAAAATTTCTGGAGAACTTTCATGTTCTACAAAATTTCTATAGAATTTTCTACAAAATTTCTATAGAATTTTCTATAAAATTTCTATAGAATTTTCTATAAAATTTCAATCGAATTTTCTATAAAATTTTCTATAAAATTTCTATAGAATTTTCTATAATATCTCTATATAATTTTCTATAAAATTTCTACAGAATTTTTTATTAAATCTCTGTAGATTATTCTGCAAAATTCCTATAAAATTTTCTATAATACTTTCTTTAAAATTTTCTATAGAATTTAATATACAATTTCTATAGAATTTTCTATTAAACTTCTGTAGAATTTTCTATAGAATTTTCTATAAAATTTCAATAGAACTTTCTTAAAATTTTCTATAAAATTTTCATTAGCATTTTCTATAAAACATCTGTAGAATTTTCTATAAAATTTCTATAGAAGTTTCCATAAAATTCCTATAGAATTTTCTATAAAATTTTCTTTAGAATTTTCTATAAAATTTCTATAGATTTTTTTAAAATTCCTATAGAATTTTCTATAAAATTTTTTTAGAATTTTCTATAAAATTTCTATAGAATTTTCTATAAAATTTCTATAGAATTTTCTATAAAATTTTCTATAAAATTTCTATAGAATTTTCTATAAAATTTCTATAGAATTTTCTATAAAATTTCTATAGAATTTTCTATAAAATTTCTATAGAATTTTCTATAAAATTTCTATAGAATTTTCTATAAAATTTCTATAGAATTTTCTATAAAATTTCTATAGAATTTTCTATAAAATTTCTATAGAATTTTCTATAAAATGCCTATAGAATTTTCTATAAAATGTCTATAGAATTTTCTATAAAATGTCTATAGAATTTTCTATAAAATGTCTATAGAATTTTCTATAAAATTTCTATAGAATTTTCTATAAAATTTCTATAGAATTTTCTATAAAATTTCTATAGAATTTTCTATAAAATTTCTATAGAATTTTTTACAAAATTTCTATAGAATTTTCTATAAAATTTCTATAGAATTTTCTATAAAATTTCTATAGAATTTTCTATAAAATTTCTATAGAATTTTCTATAAAATTTCTATAGAATTTTCTATAAAATTTCTATAGAATTTTCTATAAAATTTCTATAGAATTTTCTATAAAATTTCTATAGAATTTTCTATAAAATTTTTATAGAATTTTCTATAGAATTTTTTACAAAATTTCGTTAGAATTTTCTATAAAATTTCATCAGAATTTTTTATAAAGTCTCTGTAGAATATTCTGCAAAATTCCTATAACATTTTCTATGAAATTTCTAAAGAATTTCCAATAAACAATTTCTGAATTTCCTATAAAAATTCCTCTGAATTTCCATGAAAATTCTATTAATTTTTTTTTGAAATATCTGTGAAATTTTCTAAATAATTTCTATAGAATTTTTTATAAAATTACATGAGAATTTATAAAATTTGTAGAAGATTTTCTATAAAATTTGTTTTAAAATTTTTATAGAAGTTGCTATAACATTTTTATTGAGTTTTCTATAAATTTTTTTTATAAAATTTCGGTTGAAGTTGCTATAAAATTTATCTAAAATTTTTATAGAATTTTCTATAAAATTTCTTTAATATTTTCTATAATATTACTATAGAATTTTAGTTTCTATATAATTTCTATAGAATTTTCTATAAAATTTCTATAGCATATTCTATAATATTTCTATAGAATTTTCTATAAAATTTTCATCATTTAATTTCTACAGAATTTGTTTTAAATTTTTTGTAAAATTTTTGCAGAAAATAATGAAGAAAATTCTTTATATGAATTATTAATTAAATTATATAAAAGATTCTATTGAAAATTCCGTAAAAAATTAGCAGCAAATTCGATAGAAAATTCTGTGTAAATTCTATAGAAAATTCTATAAAAAATGTTATAGAAAATTATGTACCGAATTCTGTAAAAAATTTCGTAGCAAATTTAAACGAAAATCCTATAGAAAATTCTATGGAAAAATCTATGCATTCTTTTAATATTATAGAAAATTTATTAGTTTTCGTGTGGCTAATTGGTCACTTAAATAAAAAGACAATGGTCTTTTTAATTTGTTTTATTAATTTTTATAAGAATAAGACAATTCTATAGAAAATTCTATAAAAAATTCTATAGAAAATTCTATAGAAAATTCTATAGAAAATTCTATAGAAAATTCTATAGAAATTCTATAGAAATTCTGTAGAAAATTCAAACCAAAGTTCTTAGAAAATTCTATAGAAAAATTTACAAAAAATCCTATAGATTTTTCTAAAGAAAGAAAGAAAATTCTATAAAAATTCTCCAGAAAAATTCTGTAGAAAATTCAATAGAACATTCTTTAAAATTTTATAGAAAATACTGCAGAAAACTTTATGGAATATTTCATAGAAAATTCTACAAAAATCTGTAAAAAGTCTAGAATATTCCATTGAAAATTCTATAGAATTTTATATGGAATCCTATGGAGAATTCTATAGAGAATTCTATAGAAAATTATATACAAAATATTTATGAAAGTTCTATAAAAATTCAACTTAAACAAACATCTTAAATACTCATTTTGGTAGAAAAATCGTTAGTGTTGAATCTATGGAAAAAAATAATGGACGACATTGCGTATGTTTTTTATTTCAACAAAGAAGCTGTGTTTTATTTCTCATACGCATTGAGGATCGCTTTGATATCGGTAATTAAAGATATAGGCCCTTATTCATAAAAATTTAATGAAGGTTTGAAGAACGCTTTAACACTGCTAAAGCGTTCCTCAAACCTTCTTTAACTTTTTATGAATAAGGCCCATAAAATTTAAAACTGATATTAAAAGTTGTATTGTAGCGTTTGGTGGCAAATATTGTAATAATCATTCCTGTGTCAAGGAATGTCTGCAGTCTTTCCTTAAGGATTTTAATATTTTGTATTTTCACCATATTTTGAATCTCCATCTTTGTCTCTCAACCAGAATTAAAAATATTATTTCTGTGACAAATCAAAAATTATAATAACAAAGCAGTTTATTTTTCGTTTATTGTACTTATATTCTGAAAATTTGAATATCAAAACGATCAAAATTTAAATATCAAAAATTAAAATATTTTATGTAAATTCCGAAACATTAACAATATGCTAGAACATACTATTTGATTTTCGTGCAAAGCGCTCCTGGAAAATATAGAATGTTTTTATAAATAATGAATGTTTATAAAATAATCTTTTCTGCAAAAAAGTGCAACATTTTCATTGCCCTTTTCCCGAAAACTGGACTTTAATATCACATTTTGAGTTTAGTTCGAGGGACTACACCAGTTCCACCTTGAAGGTGGCAAATATTTTTCAAAATTGTGCATCGACGGGACAACATTTTTTTCAGAATTGAAATCACCATAAATGTTATTTGCATTTTAATACAAATGTCTGAATAATTCCCTTGGACACTATTTTAGTTATTTAATTTGTAAGTTCTACTAATCTTATAAAATTTGAAAAAAAAATCAAAATAATTAAAAGAGAGAATTTCGGCATATTGAGCAAAAAAATTTTCCACAAAATATTCGTTTGCATGGAAATATATTGGCAGATTGAGTAATTTTTTTCCGTCATTCTGGCAACTGTCGCACATCGTCCAAGTTTAATTTTTTTGTTTTTGAGTAGTCAATATCCCTTGGTGAGGGAAAACAAACAAATACAAGTAGAGTATAAATATTAAATAATTGCCAATCATCATTGTTTACTTCAGGAAATGCCACATTTCTTAAACACAAATTCTTAGGGACATCAACTTTAAAAAAAAATCATCTTCAATTCGTTTAGCTGTTTCTGCTTTATGTCAATTTCCTTTAAAACTACTACAACTACGATTATGAACAGAAAAAATGTGATAATAAACTCAACAAAAAAAATCTTTACAATTTCTTTTCGTTTTCCGTTTCCTTTCTTTTCGGCATCTTTGTCTGTTTTGTAGTGTCGGCACTTTGTAACGCATTTAAGTTATATTCGTCATAAATTTAAACTTACTTACACTTCTTTGCGCCAGCCAAATATTGATGTTTGGCCAATTTATAAGTTATCCACTTGTTGCTTAACCAATACAAAGCAAGCAAATAATACAAACGGATATACATTCTTCAATATTGAGACGAAACAAGAGAGACACACACAAACAATGTTAAAGTCTTCAGTCGCTAACCTTTAACTGTCTGTGATGGTGGAGAGTGTATATTTTCAATTGGAGAGTGAGAGTATGTCTCTTCATTGCCGCATTGTTAGTATTTTCACTTATATTTGCGGTTTTTTGTGTGATAGATTTCCTGGAGAGGGGGTCGTAGTAGTGTGGGGTATAACTTCAATAAAAAAGAATTCAATCCCTACACAGAGATAACAGGGTTGCCAATGCCTGTCTGTGCGAGGCAGTACATTTGTGAGTAAGAAGGGCAATTGTTTATGGTGTGCCAATATCCGTCTGTCCTTGGCTCTTTCTTTGCGATTATTGTTCGTCGGGGCTGTTGTCGGTCTGCAAGACAATATGTACGAGTATATATATGTATGCATGTGTGTCTATTTGTCCCTCTGCCTTGGCAAAAGCATTCAGCCGCTAGGCAGTGCTTTGGTCATCTCTTCGTTGGCTGAGGATTCGTTTCCCCACTGACCATATTGTTATTGTCGAGCTTGTTGCTTTTGTTGTTGTTATTGTTTGTCTTCCCATTTTATTGTCGTGTATGTGCCATAATTCTTTCACTAACACACACTGTCATTGAGTACGACGAGTACCCCGCATTCGTATGTTTGTGTATAGTAGTGTAGCGTTATCTGCTGTAGTCGATGATGATGTTTATGCTTTTGTTGTTATGAACATTCAACAAGAAGAAGAATAATATGACGCCGATGATGACAATCATCATCGTTTCGAATCGGTCGTCTGTATTTTTGTTTTTGCTGCTGTTCGGGCCATGGCAATGGCATTTTTACATGTGACGATGGGTGGTGATGAGTATGGTGTGGTATGTGGGTGGTCGTTATTTGACCATTCAGTGTTTTTTTTTGGTTTGCTTCGTTCGGTAGTTTGTATGTCAACGTCTACGTTGACTTCGGTATTGTTATTGTTTGATTGCTGCTAATGCTACAGTCGCTGCCCATGAATATTCAACATCGTCAGTGAGAGTAACAGCAGCAGCTGCTGCAAATTGTCTTTTGGTTTGTTCTCTCGGTCATTTTGGTCAATGTAGAACAACATTTTCATACATTTATTCAATTGTCCATCACAAGGAGGGCTGGTATAGAAGGTGTAGAAAAGAAGAGCAAATTAAAGCATAGTTTTAGGCATATCTTTATATTTTTTAAAGAAATGAAATAAATATAAAGAAATCTAATCAAATAAAATAAAACAAACTAAAATAAAATAAAACGAAATAAAATAAAAATTAAAAATTAATCATTGAAAATTAAAAATTAAAAATTAAAAATTATAAATTAAAAATTAAAAATTTAAAAATTAAAAATTAAAAATTAAAAACTAAAAATTAAAAATTAAAAATTAAAAATTAAAAATTAAAAATTAAAAATTAAAAATTAAAAATTAAAAATTGAAAATTAAAAATTAAAAATTAAAAATTAAAAATTAAAAATTAAAAATTAAAAATTAAAAATTAAAAATTAAAAATTAAAAATTAAAAATTAAAAATTAAAAATTAAAAATTAAAAATTAAAAATTAAAAATTAAAAATTAAAAATTAAAAATTAAAAATTAAAAATTAAAAATTAAAAATTAAAAATTAAAAATTAAAAATTAAAAATTAAAAATTAAAAATTAAAAATTAAAAATTAAAAATTAAAAATTAAAAATTAAAAATTAAAAATTAAAAATTAAAAATTAAAAATTAAAAATTAAAAATTAAAAATTAAAAATTAAAAATTAAAAATTAAAAATTAAAAATTAAAAATTAAAAATTAAAAATTAAAAATTAAAAATTAAAAATTAAAAATTAAAAATTAAAAATTAAAAATTAAAAATTAAAAATTAAAAATTAAAAATTAAAAATTAAAAATTAAAAATTAAAAATTAAAAATTAAAAATTAAAAATTAAAAATTAAAAATTAAAAATTAAAAATTAAAAATTAAAAATTAAAAATTAAAAATTAAAAATTAAAAATTAAAAATTAAAAATTAAAAATTAAAAATTAAAAATTAAAAATTAAAAATTAAAAATTAAAAATTAAAAATTAAAAATTAAAAATTAAAAATTAAAAATTAAAAATTAAAAATTAAAAATTAAAAATTAAAAATTAAAAATTAAAAATTAAAAATTAAAAATTAAAAATTAAAAATTAAAAATTAAAAATTAAAAATTAAAAATTAAAAATTAAAAATTAAAAATTAAAAATTAAAAATTAAAAATTAAAAATTAAAAATTAAAAATTAAAAATTAAAAATTAAAAATTAAAAATTAAAAATTAAAAATTAAAAATTAAAAATTAAAAATTAAAAATTAAAAATTAAAAATTAAAAATTAAAAATTAAAAATTAAAAATTAAAAATTAAAAATTAAAAATTAAAAATTAAAAATTAAAAATTAAAAATTAAAAATTAAAAATTAAAAATTAAAAATTAAAAATTAAAAATTAAAAATTAAAAATTAAAAATTAAAAATTAAAAATTAAAAATTAAAAATTAAAAATTAAAAATTAAAAATTAAAAATTAAAAATTAAAAATTAAAAATTAAAAATTAAAAATTAAAAACTAAAAATTAAGAATTAAAAATTAAGAATTAAGAATTAAGAATTAAAAACTAAAAATTAAAAATTAAAAATTAAAAATTAAAAATTAAAAATTAAAAATTAAAAATTAAAAATTAAAAATTAAAAATTAAAAATTAAAAATTAAAAATTAAAAATTAAAAATTAAAAATTAAAAATTAAAAATTAAAAATTAAAAATTAAAAATTAAAAATTAAAAATTAAAAATTAAAAATTAAAAATTAAAAATTAAAAATTAAAAATTAAAAATTAAAAATTAAAAATTAAAAATTAAAAATTAAAAATTAAAAATTAAAAATTAAAAATTAAAAATTAAAAAATAAAAATTAAAAATTAAAAATTAAAAATTAAAAATTAAAAATTAAAAATTAAAAATTAAAAATTAAAAATTAAAAATTAAAAATTAAAAATTAAAAATTAAAAATTAAAAATTAAAAATTAAAAATTAAAAATTAAAAATTAAAAATTAAAAATTAAAAATTAAAAATTAAAAATTAAAAATTAAAAATTAAAAATTAAAAATTAAAAATTAAAAATTAAAAATTAAAAATTAAAAATTAAAAATTAAAAATTAAAAATTAAAAATTAAAAATTAAAAATTAAAAATTAAAAATTAAAAATTAAAAATTAAAAATTAAAAATTAAAAATTAAAAATTAAAAATTAAAAATTAAAAATTAAAAATTAAAAATTAAAAATTAAAAATTAAAAATTAAAAATTAAAAATTAAAAATTAAAAATTAAAAATTAAAAATTAAAAATTAAAAATTAAAAATTAAAAATTAAAAATTAAAAATTAAAAATTAAAAATTAAAAATTAAAAATTAAAAATTAAAAATTAAAAATTAAAAATTAAAAATTAAAAATTAAAAATTAAAAATTAAAAATTAAAAATTAAAAATTAAAAATTAAAAATTAAAAATTAAAAATTAAAAATTAAAAATTAAAAATTAAAAATTAAAAATTAAAAATTAAAAATTAAAAATTAAAAATTAAAAATTAAAAATTAAAAATTAAAAATTAAAAATTAAAAATTAAAAATTAAAAAAAAAATTATAATTTCTACCAAATACACTTAGGGTTTAGGTACGGCCATCACTGTCTTTAAATTTTGGCTGATATTATGATTGGATGATATTTACAATTTACTGTATACCAGTGTTATACCAAAACCCATAAAAAACTGCACAAATGGGGAACACAAACGTAAAAAAAGCAAAAATCATCCAACATTGATATGTTTTTTTATTTTTATTAATGAAATGAAACGTTAAAATCCGAAAGAAACCCCGCATCCTCCCTGCTCACAACATCAGTAGAACCACTTCCGCCACGGTAGCCGCCCCTCACCGCATTACACACATACATACACCGAATCTTCTACATATATAGCAATGGGTGCTTAGGGATGCTCTGCAATTGGGATCCATTGGTTGGGAACTGACAATGAATTAACGGCTAACAACCGCCACGGATACGGACACGGACCCGGACTGCGAGAATAAAATAATGTTTTCACATTTGTTTTGGTTGATCATTGTCGGAATCGTTTTGCTGACTTTGGCTTGTTTCAATAAAATAACAAGAAAAACGAAAATAATATAAAATTGTGCGCGCAAAAAATGTTTAATAAAATCTCATAAGAAATATTGTTGCAAGTTAGAGTTTTTTTGCCCCCATCCTTTGAGTTAAATGGATGTTGGGGAATAATTTTCCATTTTCTCCAAATATATAGGGGATTTGTGGTTTGTTTGGGAAACCACATAATGTAATTTTAATTTATTTCAAAAGGATTAAAGGACAATGAACTATTTTGGATGTATAAGTAGATATACTTTTTGGTAAGGATAATTAAAGGGGGCAAATAATTTCAGAAGAGGGATGGGATAATTTGATGACTACACATAAAATTGTTTTAATTACATTTCTTGCATATAAGTCCGAAAATGTAATTAAACTGAAAATATGTTATGGCAAATTATTTCATGTGTGAAATCAGAGGGGTTACTCAATTCGAGGAATATATTTTATGTAGAAGAGTCCGGCATACAAATTTCATGTTAAAATATAAATACATACATATATCGATAAACAATAGTCGTAGAGCGAAAAGGACGAACTTTTGTAATCACATATTTGTTGAATTTCCTTAGCAAAACCTCAAATGGCAATATCTCGTTAAATAAGCGTGGTAGATCGAGGAGGGCGAAATGTTGTTGTCACTTTTCTTTACCAAAACTTTGAATTTATTATTTTTTATGCTCAGAATTTCTTTATTGCTCTGTGGAAACATTTAATTCAAATCTTTCCTCATTCACAGCAGAAATGCTTCATTTTCATGAGCTACACTTTTCTAAAATAGTCGAATTTTTATAGCTAAGGATATGGATGGCTTTAAGTCTCAAATCAAAATCAGATTTTAACGATTTTATCACCCCAACACGAACTCACAATCCTTAGGATCTAGAACCCCAATGTCTATCTCTGCATTTGAAGCCGATAAAGTCATCACAGATTTCCGTAATACGCTTTAAACAAGTTTTATGTTCGAACTTTATGTCGACGACAACCTGAACTGACTCCTCCTCCTGTTCCTCCTCCTTAATTCTTACTCCTGCCATAGCATCTCAGAAAAATTACAAAAACGATGCAAAAACAATACGTTTACTACTTTCACATATACTGAACTATGTTGAGATTGAGGTTGTAAATCTTTGTTGCACAGCATTTTTAGAACATTCCATCCACACCTCCACAGAGCTGTACAAATACACAAATCCTCAGAGCTCCTCCATGGAGGAACGAAGCTGAGGCATGAGGCAATGAAATCCATTCGTTCTGGCATAGAATCTCATCAAACAAGTGATTGTTGTTGTTCGATGTCGTCGTAGTTGTAGGTTATGTCAGTTCAGAGTGTATTGTGGTCCTTGTAGTTGTTGTTGTTATTGCTGTTTTTGTTCTTCTGATATGGTACGAATGAACTTTATGATGTTATAAGCAGAAGTTATGTCATAAACTTCATGAACAATAAAAACTGTTGAATTCTAGTTTCTGTAACTTTACGCTCTTGAGAACAACAATGTTGTGACGTTAGAGCTACAGGAAGTCGAATAGGGTAGAGACTTAGAAAAATTGGGGTGATATTAGGAAAGAACAATAAAATAAGTTAAATTTAATTTTGATTTATTTTTTTTTAATTTTTAATTTTTAATTTTTAATTTTTAATTTTTAATTTTTAATTTTTAATTTTTAATTTTTAATTTTTAATTTTTAATTTTTAATTTTTAATTTTTAATTTTTAATTTTTAATTTTTAATTTTTAATTTTTAATTTTTAATTTTTAATTTTTAATTTTTAATTTTTAATTTTTAATTTTTAATTTTTAATTTTTAATTTTTAATTTTTAATTTTTAATTTTTAATTTTTAATTTTTAATTTTTAATTTTTAATTTTTAATTTTTAATTTTTAATTTTTAATTTTTAATTTTTAATTTTTAATTTTTAATTTTTAATTTTTAATTTTTAATTTTTAATTTTTAATTTTAAATTTTAAATTTTAAATTTTTAATTTTTAATTTTTAATTTTTAATTTTTAATTTTTAATTTTTAATTTTTAATTTTTAATTTTTAATTTTTAATTTTTAATTTTTAATTTTTAATTTTTAATTTTTAATTTTTAATTTTTAATTTTTAATTTTTAATTTTTAATTTTTAATTTTTAATTTTTAATTTTTAATTTTTAATTTTTAATTTTTAATTTTTAATTTTTAATTTTTAATTTTTAATTTTTAATTTTTAATTTTTAATTTTTAATTTTTAATTTTTAATTTTTAATTTTTAATTTTTAATTTTTAATTTTTAATTTTTAATTTTTAATTTTTAATTTTTAATTTTTAATTTTTAATTTTTAATTTTTAATTTTTAATTTTTAATTTTTAATTTTTAATTTTTAATTTTTAATTTTTAATTTTTAATTTTTAATTTTTAATTTTTAATTTTTAATTTTTAATTTTTAATTTTTAATTTTTAATTTTTAATTTTTAATTTTTAATTTTTAATTTTTAATTTTTAATTTTTAATTTTTAATTTTTAATTTTTAATTTTTAATTTTTAATTTTTAATTTTTAATTTTTAATTTTTAATTTTTAATTTTTAATTTTTAATTTTTAATTTTTAATTTTTAATTTTTAATTTTTAATTTTTAATTTTTAATTTTTAATTTTTAATTTTTAATTTTTAATTTTTAATTTTTAATTTTTAATTTTTAATTTTTAATTTTTAATTTTTAATTTTTAATTTTTAATTTTTAATTTTTAATTTTTAATTTTTAATTTTTAATTTTTAATTTTTAATTTTTAATTTTTAATTTTTAATTTTTAATTTTTAATTTTTAATTTTTAATTTTTAATTTTTAATTTTTAATTTTTAATTTTTAATTTTTAATTTTTAATTTTTAATTTTTAATTTTTAATTTTTAATTTTTAATTTTTAATTTTTAATTTCTAATTTCTAATTTTTAAATTTTAATTTTTAATTTTTAATTTTTAATTTTTAATTTTTAATTTTTAATTTTTAATTTTTAATTTCTATTCTTTTGCTTTTGCTTCTTTTGCTGCTTTTGAATCTTTTGATACTTTTGATTCTTTTTATTATTTTGATTCTTTAGATTCGTTTGATTCTTTTGATTATTTGGATTCTTTTGATTCCATTGATTCCTTTGATTCTATTTATTTATTTGATTCTTTTGATTTATTTGATTTTTTTGATTCTTCTGATTTTTTTGATTCTTTTAATTATTTTGATTCTTTTGATTCTTTTGATTCTTTTGATTTTTTTGATTCTTTTGATTCTTTTGATTATTTTGATTCTTTTGATTCTTTTGATTCTTTTGATTCTTTTGATTCTTTTGATTCTTTTGATTCTTTTGATTCTTTTGATTCTTTTGATTCTTTTGATTCTTTTGATTCTTTTGATTCTTTTGATTCTTTTGATTCTTTTGATTCTTTTGATTCTTTTGATTCTTTTGATTCTTTTGATTCTTTTGATTCTTTTGATTCTTTTGATTCTTTTGATTCTTTTGATTCTTTTGATTCTTTTGATTCTTTTGATTCTTTTGATTCTTTTGATTCTTTTGATTCTTTTGATTCTTTTGATTCTTTTGCTTCTTTTGGTTCTTTTGATTCTTTTAATTCTTTTGATTCTTTTGATTCTTGTGATTCTTGTGATTCTTTTGATTCTTTTGATTCTTTTGATTCTTTTGATTCTTTTGATTCTTTTGATTCTTTTGATTCTTTTGCTTCTTTTGGTTCTTTTGATTCTTTTAATTCTTTTGATTCTTTTGATTCTTTTGATTCTTTTGATTCTTTTGATTCTTTTGATTCTTTTGATTCTTTTGATTCTTTTGATTCTTTTGATTCTTTTGATTCTTTTGATTCTTTTGATTCTTTTGATTCTTTTGATTCTTTTGATTCTTTTGATTCTTTTGATTCTTTTGATTCTTTTGATTCTTTTGATTCTTTTGATTCTTTTGATTCTTTTGATTCTTTTGATTCTTTTGATTCTTTTGATTCTTTTGATTCTTTTGATTCTTTTGATTCTTTTGATTCTTTTGATTCTTTTGATTCTTTTGATTCTTTTGATTCTTTTGATTCTTTTGATTCTTTTGATTCTTTTGATTCTTTTGATTCTTTTGATTCTTTTGATTCTTTTGCTTCTTTTGATTCTTTTGATTCTTTTGATTCTTTTGATTCTTTTGATTCTTTTGATTCTTTTGATTCTTTTGATTCTTTTGATTCTTTTGATTCTTTTGATTCTTTTGATTCTTTTGATTCTTTTGATTCTTTTGATTCTTTTGATTCTTTTGATTCTTTTGATTCTTTTGATTCTTTTGATTCTTTGATTCTTTTGATTCTTTTGATTCTTTTGATTCTTTTGATTCTTTTGATTCTTTTGATTCTTTTGATTCTTTTGATTCTTTTGATTCTTTTGATTCTTTTGATTCTTTTGATTCTTTTGATTCTTTTGATTCTTTTGATTCTTTTGATTCTTTTGATTCTTTTGATTCTTTTGTTGCTTTTGATTCTTTTGTTGCTTTTGATTCTTTTGTTGCTTTTGATTCTTTTGTTGCTTTTGATTCTTTTGATTTTACCTTCATATAATTAAAATTCTTATCATTTTTATTTATAAGACCCTTTTGTAACATGCAAAATTTTCTCCCAAAACTTAAGCGAGACTAACAAGAGAATGTTGTTGATTTGTCAACTTTTAAAGTTATTCTTAAAAGCGTTTATTTAACTTATTAAACAAATTTATGGTGCTTAAAACTGCTAAAATAAAATTAATTGCTCTTTATATAGTTTTTGTTTTTTTTTTAATTGAATAAAATGAATTTTTATTATTTCTTTTCGAGATATCCACAAGATTTTGTCCTTAATAAATATTTCCCTAATTAAATGCATATTTAAAATACCGAGAATTAAATGACCAAATAAATTGCTCTTGTTGTTAAAATGTAAAATATGTGACAGTTTTCCACATATTATGAATTTCTGTTGAAATGCTTCATGACATTTCGAATAAATATTTGTACAAACAATTCTAAAGAATTTTAATAACACTTAAAAATATATTTAAATTAAGCATTTGGACTCGAAGTAAATTATTTACAAAAATGAATATTTCGAGAAATTAGTTTTTTTTCGATAAATTTAAGTGGATGTGTATGTCAAATAGACTTTTTAATGATTTTTTTTTAAGTTGAGTTTTGCAATTTGAGGTTATTTTCTGATGAATTTTTATATGTGACATTGAAACCACATTTTACTATAAATTATTCTATTTCATTTGTATGTGTAAACGTGTTCTTCATCAAAATCCTTAAATGCCAAAAAAGTTTAATTACTATGCTATCCTTCGCATCATAGGCAAATTTAAGTCAATTTAAAATCTTGGTCAAGTTTGCTTCGAAGGAGTTCTTAGACTCTTTTTGAAAGCATCCTTGAGTCCCTTCTTTTTTTTGAGCAAGGTTGTTTAAAATTTTTTGAATTGTTACTTAGCTTGAAAGAAACTTTAAGATAAATATTTCTCATAAATTACAAAGGAAAATATCTTAATCTTTCTCTCAATTTTAAATTTCAATCCTTGCTTATCCTTTAAGGAGGCGTTTTATTTATTTTTAAATATGCTATAAATTATACAACATCACACCTTAGTTTGTTTGTTTGTTATTGTAGTTGATTTAACATCAAGAACACAGACGAATTAGGAGAAAAACTGTGAATAAGAATGTAAATAGGGTTTCATTTAAATATTTGAGCTTCATATGAATATGTGTTAATGTATACATATATAGGAATATGTGAATTTTTCTTTGAATGAAACTATATTCATTTAAAGTAAGGAATAGTTGATATCATCCAAAAATCCAATGGACTAAGGAAGAACTATCATATACAAGAGGCTTGAATAAATATGAACAAATTCAAATGTGTGGTTTATTTGTTTTAAAATATAACGGTAAAATTTAAAAATATTTTAAAAGTCATTGGGGTTGTATAAGTAACAATAATTAAAGTACATATGTACATATGTGGTGCGTATGAGTTATATAAATATGACATAGACATTTTCATACGCGCCATTGACTAATTTATCGATGAAGGGCATTTTAGCCCGTGGTACCACTAGGGACCTAAACTGGTCTATGTGAGCTGAAGAAAAAAAAAAAAGAATACGGCTGCCACCCTAATCTAAAATATGATTTAAACACCTTAAGGTATTAATTAAAAAAAACTATTTATTTATTACTAAAGTAGATATGCTAATTAACCTTATTAATAGGTCTGATCTTATTTTTCATAGGAAACCTCTTATTTTCGTGGAATCAAAAAAATTCCAGGAAATTAAAACGTTTAATAACTTTGGCTGTGAATTTGAAGCTGAAGACATGGAAGTACTCGCTTCATGTCTAAGAATGGAAAACCATATGTCTCAAAAATCTCGACCTATCTCGCCTCTCCAACCATGAAAAATGGATAGTCAAAAATAATAGAAATGGAAGAAATTTGTAGCTTGCATAATTCAACACAATATACCTTGTAACGGGGTTTTATTCGTAGGCTGAGGTAGGTGAGCCGCTTCCAGGATCAATTCAAGGACCCACAAAACCTTAAAAAAGAACACACTATTTTCCCTTTCCAGGACGCCTCACACAGGCGCTGACGAACGCCTCACACAGGCGCTTGACGGACGCCTCACACAGGCGCTTGACGGACGACTCACACAGGCGCTTGACGAACGACTCACACAGGCGCTGGCGGACGCCTCACACAGGAGCTTGACGGATTTACGGATGACCCAGTTCTAACGCACAGGCGGTCGGCGGATTCTGCGGCGTAAACTTGGTCCACTCAAAATGGATGATGTGGAGTGGACCAGACATATAACGGAGTGGTATTGGGCTTCGACGGCAATCTCTGAATGAGACAGAGGCTTCTTATTTAGTGAAGCGCGTATGCGGGCGAACCGCGTATGCGAGCGAATCGCGTATGCGGGCGAACCGCGTATGAAGGCGAACCGCGTTTGCGAGCGAATCGCGTATGCGCGTTAGTGTTCTGAGAAGGACAGCTCTACTACTACTAGTCCTGAAGAGGACTTTTCTACAACTACTAGTCATGGAAAGGACTATTGGGGCGGATCCTTGTTGCTTCGGGTTAAGTATTCGGACTGCGGACTATGCCACTTGTCGTTCAACTTGGCTGGTAGCTCCGTTGATCCACACCATTGACTGAAAAACGTCGACACCTTATATTACTGGCAACACCAAGTGAACGAGAATTATATTCACAGCATGTGTTTTTATGTGATAGTCATATTCATTATCAGTGGCTGCAGCTGTCAATGATCATTTGTGGGTGCGTGCGTGTGTTCGCTGTGATTGCTCAGCACAGTGGGGATGGTGGGTGTTGTTGCTATTGCGTTTGATGACGTCAATGGAGGATAACAGTGGCTAGCATAGAGAGAATTCCGGTGCACAGTGGTAAATATTATCATGCGCGGACAAAATGGTTTTTTCCGTTACAAACTTCTACAAAAATACTCTTAAATTTCTATACCCCACACAAGTGGTACAGTGTCTTATAAGTTTGTTCTATGGCAGATGTTCGTAAAATTTAGACTACTACTTAAAGCATACCGATCGACTCAGAATCACTAGATGAGTCGATTTAACCATGTCTGTCTGTCCGTCTGTCCTTCTTATGTTGTTCGTTGAGTACAGGTCGCAAATTCTTTTCAGAATTTTTCGCACCTGTAAAGAACCCTATTGAAATTAGTTGAAATCGGTTCAGATTTAGATACAGCTCCCATATATAGTACGTTTCGTCCGATGTAGCCATTTAGTCGTATACAAGCTGTATTTTACAACCAATTGTTTCGAAATTTAGCACATTAGAGTTTATTGATCTAAGGAGCAACATTGCCGAGTTTGAAGAAAATCGTTTAAGTTTTAAATATAACTCCCATATATACGTTTCGTCCGATTTGGCCCTTTAGTCCTATAGAAGCTGTAGCTTACATCTAATTGTTTTGAAATTTAGCATGGTAGAGTTTATTGATCTATGAACCAACGTTGCCGAATTTGAAGAAAATTTGTTCAGATTTAAATATAGCTCCCATATATACGTTTCGTCCGATGTGGCCCTTTAGCCCTATAGAATGTGTATTTTACCTCCAATAGACCAACATTGCCGTATTTGAAGAAAATCGGTGCAGATTTAGATACAGCTCCCATATATATGTTTCGTCCGATTTGACCCTTTAGCCCTATAGAAGCTGTAGTTTACATCAAATCGTTTTGAAATGTAGCATCGTAGAGTTTCTTGATCTATGGACCAACTCTGCCGAATTTGAAAAAAATCGTTCAGATTTAGTTACAGCTCCCATATATATGTTCCGTCCGATTTGTATACGGAGACAGAAACGCACCGAATGGAAATTGTCTAGACAAATTTTAGTTGAAGCATACTTTGGATATTTCATTCTTCTCCAACCTTACTACAGTGGTGTAGGGTATCATATAGACGGCACTGCCCGACTTTAGCCTTCCCCTACCGATTTTTCGATAAATGTAAATAGTTCCTAAATTATAATTAATTTCCAGATTTTTTATCGTTCCAGGAAATGTGTTAGTAGTTCCTAAATTATTACTAATTTCCAGATTTTTTTCTTTTCATGAAATCTGCTGCGTAAGATTTTTGGATATTATTGGTAAGTGGACTTAGATATAGAGAAAATAAAAATGCTATCGTTAAATAAAAACAAAAATTATTTCTTAACCACACTTCAAAATGAAATTTGTAAATTCTTCTGGCTGTTGCAAATTATCCTTGAGTTACATAGCCAATTATGCCACGTTTTTAAATGAACATATTCGACTTCAAATATGTTAGATACACGTAATATACTGGTGTCTGTGTTTTTGATATCAGTATTAAGTTTCTGTATGCGATGGTTCCAGTTTAAAGAATTGTATATGTTTTAGCTTTTTGTAATTGGGGTTGTATGAGTGATTTTAATGGATTTACACACTGTGCGTATGAGTACTTATAAATAGGAATAATTGTTTTCATACGCTCCATGGTGCTCAAAAGACTTAAACAAAAGATTTTTCTATACGAGGAATGTACGATTATTATCATTTTTTCATAAATTGGTAATCCGATGATGTCTTTTTAAACGTAATAAGTCATGAATGTAACTTTTTTCTCGAGAAATATTACTGATTATTCTGTTCAGTAGCAAAAGTATCACTCATGATATTTTACCATAAGAATAGTATTAGTGATAGTTCTTTTCTATTTCTATGGAAAAATATATCGCTGATGATACATGTCTTTAGAAAAGTATAACCTATAATACTTTTCTAAAGGCTGCTTATCACTGGTATTTTTTCGTAGAAAAAATACTGTTTGTGGTGTTTTTTTAGGAAAAATATCACTGTTGAACTTTTCTTAATATGCTTTTCATTAGAAAAAGTATCACTAACGAAGAGTACCGCCAATTAACATATTTTATCAGAACTTTTTACGAACTGTACTTTTTTTCTGAAGAAATGTCAGTGATGATTATTGCAGCATGTGTTTATCAGTGATACATGATAGTTTACCTTAGCACAAGCATCAGTGGTAGTACTTTTCTATAGTATAAGTATAACATTATAACCAAGTTTAACGAAGTTTTTTTATCATTGTTTTTTGTTTTTCTTATTCGATCTGTTGTGACTTTTCATAGTTCTGTTTTTGACTATTGAGTTCGAGATCGTTGTTTTTGTTTTCTGTTAAACAGAAAAACAAACCTTCTTTAAAAAAGAAGAATAAGAAATGTGTGAAATGTATTAAGGGTGGTCACTGGTTGGTGGACGATATCGTTTCGGAAGCTACCAAGCAACCTCATCGGCACCTTGGACAAATACAATACATACATAATACATTTCACACATTTCTTATTCTTCTTTTTTAAAGAAGGTTTGTTTTTCTGTTTAACAGAAAACAAAAACAACGATCTCGAACTCAATAGTCAAAAACAGAACTATGAAAAGTCACAACAGATCGAATAACAAAAACAAAAAACAATGATGAATGAGGCAGAGTACGACCGAAATTTTATTGTCGCTGTAAGAAATGACAATAACAACAAATCGTGTGCCTTCCCCGCAAATTGCAGGGACACACAAAAAACCAAACAAGAAGTGTTGGGATGTATTAAGGTTGAGAAATACTGTTTGCAATGTTTTGGAGATATGGGACTTTGAAGTCAGTTCTCAATTATTTCATATTGAACTGCTCTCATATTGTGCCAATTATTGACAGGGTATTTTGTCCAAGGTGCCGATGAGGTTGCTTGGTAGCTTCCGAAACGATATCGTCCACCAACCAGTGACCACCCTTAATACATTTCACACATTTCTTATTCTTCTTTTTTAAAGAAAGTTTGTTTTTCTGTTTAACAGAAAACAAAAACAACGATCTCGAACTCAATAGTCAAAAACAGAACTATGAAAAGTTTTTTTATTCTAATGAGAGCTATTAATATCCTTAAATATTCCTCCTCCTTTAATGTATTTCGATTTTTCTCACTACTATCAAAACTAAGCTAAAAAACATGCAAATTCACGTTAACCTGAAAACCTACTTCCATTTTTTGTAACGGAACTCTGAAATAATTGTTGTTGCTGAAGGTTATATGAAAATATTGCATTCAGAACGCCAATGGGATAAACATTAGTACAATAAAATGCGTACGAATGTAACGTCCGCAACCTATCATTTGCCCATATGCGATAATTCTAGCTTAAAGGAATTTATATGTTAATTAGCTTTTGGTCATTTGCGTTGTATGAGTGATTTTAATGGATTTACACACTGTGCGTATGAGTATGAACTTATAAATAAGAATAATGGTTTTCATACGCTCTATGGTGCTCTAAACTCTTAAACAAACGATTTTTCTATACTAGAGTACAACGGTTTATATTATTTGTGGCACTTTTCTATAAGTAATAAATCGTAAATGGTACGTTTTTTTTCGAAAAATATCACTGATTATTCTGTTCAGTAGCAAAAATATCACTCATGATATTTTACTATAAGAATAGTATTAGTTATAGTTCTTTTTTTTTCTATTTCTATGGAAAATATTTTGCTGATGATAAATTTCTATAGAAAAGTATAACCGATGATACTATTCTTAAGGATGCTTTTCACAGATAATTCCTTTTCATAAAAAATACCATTTTTGGTGATTATATATGTATGTATCAGTGACACATGATAGTTTACCTTAGCAAAAGTATCAGTGGTAGTAATTTTCTACAAAAAATTTATTACAGATGATACATTTGTATAGGAAAAGTATAACAGCCGATACTTTTTTGAATGCAACATATCACTGCTATTTCTCTTTCGTAGAAAAATGTCACTTATAGCGACTTTTTATTAAAAGTATCACTGACGAAGTTTTCTGTTAATAGAAGTCTTTGAATATATCTTTGCTATTGAAAAATAATAAATTTTCTAATGGACGATATATCAGTGATGTTTCATTCTATAGAGAAATAATCACCAAAAATACTTTTCTATACAGATACACCTGTGATTTGTTAGTGTATCCCGAATGCCTGTCTTATTATTATTTTTATCTAAATATGTCACTGATGATACTTTTCTTTAGAAAAAGTATCGCTCCTGACACTTTACTGTGAGCATCGTACTTGTAATGGAAGTTTTCTCCAGCAAATTGTCACTGATGAGAAATTTCTATGGAAAGTATCATCTATCATGCATATCTACAGTGAAAAAATAACCGATGATACTTTTCTAAAGGTAACTGATGATATTTTCCATAGGATAGGAATGCTAATGATATTTTCTTTGGAAAGTTAACACTGAAGTTGCTGATTATATTTTTAAGTAGGATAAAAATATAATCATCCTACTTAAAAATATCGCTCCTGACAATTTATCTGTGAGCAACGTATTAGTGGTGGAACTTTTCTCCAGAAAATTATCAATGATGAGAGATTCCTATGGAAAGTATCACCTATAATGCATATCTAAAGGGAAAAAATAACCGATGATACTTTTTTAATAGGAACTGATGATATTCTTTATAGGATAGTAATGCTGATGATATTTTCTTTGGAAAATTATCGCTGACTACACTTTTCTTCTTAAAAGGTTATTGAATATATTTTTAAATAGAAAAAAATCACTGCAAATATTTTTCATTGGTAAAAGTATCATTAACAGCAATTTTTACTGGAAAATTATCAACGTTGTTAATCCATAGACAAAGTATCACCAAAGAAGAACAATTTTCTAAAGGAAATGTATCCTGGGTAGTATTGGTATATACTTTGTTGTAGGAAACGTAAAAGTGAAGGTTCTATTCTTTGAGAAATGTCACTGTTGTGACATTTCTAAGGAAAAGAATGATCTATCTATAGAAAAAGTATAACTGATGACTCTTTTCTCAATTCAACTTAATATCGGTTTTATTTTGCCATAGGAAAGTAGAACTGACGAGGATTAAAGGTTAATGGCCCCAAATGAAAGGTAAATGACCTCGGAATAAAGGTAAATTACTTCGGATTAAAGATCAATGAATGAATGGTAAATAAAGGTAAATGACCTCGGATTAAAGATCAATGACCTCGAATTAATGGTCAATGACCTCGTATGACCTTCCTCAAAGGTCATTGACCTTCCTCAAAGGTAATTGACACTGATTAAAGGTCAATGAGCGCGATTCAAGATCATTGATCCTGTATAAAGTTCAATCATCCCAGAATAAAAGTCAGTGACCCCGGATTAAATGTCATCGACCTCGATTAAAGGTGGATTAAAGGTCATTTACCCCAATTAAAGGCAATGAGCCCGATTGAAGGTTGTTGACGCCGATTAAAGGTCATTGGCTCCGCTTATAGGTCAATGAACCTAGATTAAAGTCAATGACCTCTGATTAATGGTCAATAACCCCGGTTAAAGGTAATTGACCCCGGAATAAATGTCATTGACCACCGATTAAAAGTCATTGAACCCGTTTAAGGGCATAGTAAAGGTCAATGGCCTTAGATTAAATGTCAATTACTTCGAATTAACGCCAATGACCCCGATTAAAAATTTCTCACCATGGATTAAAGGCCATTGTCCCTATTAACGGTCAATAAACCCGGATTAAAGGACATAGACTTCGGATTATAGGTCATAGACCACGCTGAAAGGTCACATACGCCGATTTAAGAGCATTGACCCCGGTTAAAGGTAATTGACCTCCCTCAAAGGTCATTGACCCTGTTTAAAGGTCAATGACCCAAGATTTATGGTCAGTGGCCTTGATAAAGTCTAGTGACCCAGGACTAAAGGTCAATGACATAGAATGAAGGTTATTGACCGCGACTAGTCACTGATCATGCTGAAATTTAAGCATTTGTCCCTTGTGTTTAATTTCATCATCTCTAACAGAAATTATGTAATTTTATTTTAAATTATTTACATGCAAATTTTTTCTAACTGAAAAGTGTCAGTGTTCAAAAAATTCAAATTCATTTATTCCATAGAAAAAATCTGCAATATTCTTCTCGTAAAAATTTTGCAAAAAAACCATATGATGGTGTTAATATTTCATAAATTGAATATTCATCGAAATGCATATCCTCCAGCACAAACAATTGGCGGCAATTCCATCCAAAAAAATTGTGTGACGAATAACAACAACAATATGTGGCTAAAATTTTCCAAATCAATTGAATCGCAGCATACGGCATTGTTAGAATGTCAGCGTAGATGCATATCCGCAGATTTGCAACAAACGAACAAGCAGTTTCAAATTTTTGTTTGAGGGGTGATATGAATGGGAAGAATTCAGTGTAATTTTGCAGTTGTCAGGAATCCCCTTGGGGGCAACTAAAGCAAATTTAATGGTTGAGGAATAGTTAACGATTGTGTTTGGGGGGAAGTGTTCGTGCAATCACTGATAGATGGAAAGCAAAAGGATCTACATCGAGAAGTTCAATTATGAAATATTCGAAATATTATACAAATATAACAAATTATATTTAAAATGAACAATTGTTAAGATGGCTAAAAAATATTTGAATTTTTTTCTCAAAAATTTGATTAGTTAGTTCATTTTGATTTTCCTTCAAATTAGTCTCTTGTCGAACATGGAATTTGTTGTTTCCATTGTTTTCATGTGCTCGGACCATTTGTTTTGATTGCTGATGTTGTCGACTGGAAGGCAAAACGATATCCGCTTGTCCAGCGGAAAAAGAAACAAAAGCCAATGCGTTGTGTTCCGAAGGCCATTAGACCTGATGAAGATTTCAATGGTTAAGGCTAATTTGGAGAAGAGAATAAGTGCGTTTTTTGCCAGGTTTTAGGGTTATGAAAACACTTCCCCCTTTTTTTGAGAACCCCTTCAGCTAGATTACTTTTGGCGTAGATGGAACAGAATTTTCTTTGCTGGGAAGGTTTGGAAATCGTTTCATTTTTCAGATTGAACAAAATTAAAAATGTTTTCTGTTAGATAATTGTTTTCTGTGCATATAATAGGCTCTAAAGAAATTTTATTGTAACTACTAGGCAACGCTATTAACACATATAATGACTTTCTTTGGACCAAAAGAACAACATAGTGAACCTGTGTCTTTATACCCGGTAGGAAATCCATTCTGGGCCATGCCCATCTGCCGGTTGATGGGTACGATAATTGTCGAAGTAAGTGACAGATAATCTTAAACTCAACTCATTTCACATCTGATATTATTTTCTTTAAACATATTTTAAGTTGGACGATTGGCTAATAGTCATTGACCAATAGTCAATGGTCATTGACCCCTAGTCAATGGTCATTGACCACTAGTCAATGGTCATTTACCACTAGTTAATGGTCATTGACCACTAGTCAATGGTCATTGACCACTAGTCAATGGTCATTGACCACTAGTCAATGGTCATTGACCACTAGTCAATGGTCATTGACCACCAGTCAATGGTCATTGACCACTAGTCAATGGTCATTGACCACTAGTCAATGGTCATTGACCACTAGTCAATGGTCATTGACCACTAGTCAATGGTCATTGACCACTAGTCAATGGTCATTGACCACTAGTCAATGGTCATTGACCACTAGTCAATGGTCATTGACCACTAGTCAATGGTCATTGACCATTAGTCAACGGTCATTGAACACTAGTCAATGGTCATTGAACACTAGTCAATGGTCAATGACCATTGATGGTTCATTGACGACAAGTCAATGGACCCTGTCCACAAGTCAATGGACATTATTTACAAGTCAATGGTCATTGATCACAAGTCAATGGTCATTGATCACAAGCCAATAGTCGGTGACCACTAGTTAATGGTCATTTACCACTAGTCAATGGTCAGTGTCAACAAGTCAATGGTCATTGCTCACTAGTCAATGGGCATTGACCGCAAGTTAATGGCAATTGGTCATTGACCTTAACTCATTTTTATTTTATCTCTAGTCAATTAGGTCAGATCAGTTGTGATTGATGCTATGGTCATTGGCGTCAAGTCATTTTTAGCTGATCTCTAATCAGTGCCATTGACCTGCAGTAAATGGTCAGTGAACTGTAGCTATTGGTCACTGAATTGTACTTGATAGTCATTGAACTGTAATCAGTGGTCATTGACTATAGTCAATGACCATTATCAGTGATGATTGATGCTATAGTGGACATAAACCATTGACCTATTGTCAATGGTCGTTGACATATATTCAATGGTCATTGACCTATAGCCAAGGGTGATTGACCGATAGTCAATGGTCATTGACCTATAGTCAATGGTAATTGACCTATAGTCAGGGGTGATTGAACTGTAGTCAATGGCCATTGACCTAAAGTCTATGGTCATTGATCACTAGTCAATGGACATTGATCACTAGTCAGTGTTCATTGACCACTAGTCAATGGTCATTTTCCACAATTCAATGGCTACTTACCACTAATCATGCTGATAGACCTCTAGCGAAAGGTCATCCAACAGGCAATTGCCTTTAAACACTAGTCAATGGTCATTGACCACTAGTCAATGGCCCTTGTTCACAAGTCAATTGACCACTATTCAATTGTCATTGACCATTAGTCAATTGTCATTGACCATTAGTCAATTGTCATTGACCATTAGTCAACGGTCATTGACCATTAGTCAACGGTCATTGACCACTAGTCAATGGTCATTGACCACTAGTCAATGGTCATTGACCACTTTTCAATGGTCATTGACCACTAGTCAACGGTCATTGACCACTTTTCAATGGTCATTGTCCACTAGTCAACGGTCATTGACCACTAGTCAATGGTTATTGACCACGAGTTAACGGTCATTGACCACGAATCAACGGTCATTGACCACTAGTCAATGGTCATTGACACTAGTCAATTGTTATTGGCCATAATTCAATGGTTATTTACCACTAATCATACTGATAGACCTCTAGCCAATGGTCATTGACCACCAGTCAATTACTTTAACCACTTGTCAATGGTCGTTGACCACAAATCAATGATGTCATTGGTCATTGACAACTAGTCAATGATGTCAGTGGTCATTGACAACTAGTCAATGGTCATTGATCACTAGTCAACGGTCATTGACCACTAGTCAATGGTCATTGACCACTAGTCAATAGTCATTGACCACTAGTCAATGGTCATTGACCACTAGTCAATGGTCATTGGTCATATACCACAAGTCAATGGTCATTGATCAAAAGTCAATGGTCATTGACCACTAGTCAATAGTCACTGATCACAAGCCAATAGTCTTTAACCACTAGTCAATGGTCATTGACCACAAGTCAATGGTCATTGATCACTAGTCAATGGTCATTGACTGCAAGTTAATGGCATTTGGTCATTGACCTTATCTAATTTTTATTTGACCTCTAGTCAATTAGGTCAGATCAGTTGTGATTGATGCTATGGTCTTTGGCGTCAAGTCATTTTTAGCTGATCTCTAATCAGTGCCATTGACCTGTAGTAAGAGGCCATTAACCTGCAGTAAATGGTCAGTGAACTGTACTCCATAGTCATTGACCTATAGTCAATGGTCATTTACCTATAGTCAATGGTAATTTACCTATAGTCAATAGTCATTTACCTATTGTTACAGATCTTGCAATCGTCATTGTGGACCGGTAACGGACCCCCTTCCACCGTTCAATGAACTTCATTGAAATAGTCGTGATATCATTGTTATATTACCCTTAAAACAGATTTTAAAAAAACATTCAGTTCTACGTTTATTCTGTTTTCAACAACGTGCGTTTACCAAATAAATCTTTGAAGATTTCCCTCAAAAGCTATCGACCTTGTATTTTTGGCTTTGGTTCAATGATACCTTAGGATTTTCTTATCAGATTATATTATTCTGATTTTATTACATTTGAGTGAAACCTGTTCTAATTTAGATTACAAATGTCCCTGTCTTGTTTGTAAACAAATTTAATTTTTCTCTTCAAGAAACAAACCTCATTAAATACGCACCAATACTTTAAGGAAGACCGTAAAATGTTAAACAGTGAAAACAGCAAAAACCAGGGGGAAGAAGGGAAAATACAACTAAAATTGAAATCGAAATTGGAATTAGAAATTGAATAGATGAAGCCAGTTGTACGTTAAGTACTACATTGTGACCCGCCCACCAATCGACACAATAGTCTAATGACCGTCGCCGGGATTTAATGTCATTACAGTGGCATTAAAGCTAACAACCGTAAAGAATTTAATAAAGACAACAAAACAAAATGAAACAGGAAGAGAACAAAAAAAAAGTTCCAAGAAAAGAAAACATTTGAAAGGAATCCAAACAAAATGAAAGCCAAAGACATCGAGAACAAATGGGAAATGAGCGAAGCGCTACAAAAATCACCTTTGAAAGGTTGCAATGGCCAAATAGACAGACGGACGGACGGACAGAATACCAGACAGCCTTGTGGTGCTAAAATGAAACGAGCCTTCAACAAGTTCTATGTTAAGGCAAAATGAAGAAGAACAAAATCAATAGACAACGGATATAGAAATGTTTAGATTGTTTGCTGAGACTAATATACGTACGTTTTTAGTTCAAATTATAAAATCTTCGGGGAGGTATTTTAATCTATTTAAACTCCAGATAGAAATTAATGCCTGATCATGGTAACTACACTTGTTTACAGATTATACACTCTACTAAATGACTCTTGAGTACGCGTCACTGAATGTCGATTAATTCTCAATAATAAATGATAACAAGTTTATGATCGATCAAAAAATTGATATCAATGAACATTGGCGACACTAACTACAGGTCAAATAACATTGACTAAGGATCGTTGAGAGAATTACAGGAGTCCCTTTACTTGTGATAAATACCCATTGATTGGGGGTCAATGGCCGTTTATAATGGGTAAATCACCATGGACAGTGGATCAATGACAATCCACTAAAGGTCAATGACCTTTGTCCAGAGATCAATGACCATTGACTACAGGTCAACGACAATGTTCTAGAGGTCAATGAACATTGTTTAGAGGTCAATGAACATCGTCTACAGGTCAATGCGCATTTACTAGAGGTCAATGAAAATTGACTACAGGTCAATGACATTGACTAGACGTCAATGACCATTGACTAGACGTCAATGACCATTGACTAGACGTCAATGACCATTGACTAGACGTCAATGACCATTGACTAGACGTCAATGACCATTGACTAGACGTCAATGACCATTGACTAGACGTCAATGACCATTGACTAGACGTCAATGACCATTGACTAGTCGTCAATGACCATTGACTAGACGTCAATGACCATTGACTAGACGTCAATGACCATTGCCTAGATGTCAATGAGCATTGACTAGAGGTCTATGGCCATTGACTAGAAGTCTATGGCCATTGACTAGAAGTCTATGACCATTGAATAGAGGTCTATGACCATTGACTAGAGATTAATGACCATTGACTAGAGATTAATGATCATTGACTAGAGTTCACTGGCCATTGGCTAGAGGTCAGTGACCATTGACTAGATGTCAGTGACCATTGATTAGATGTCTATGACCATTGACTAGAGGTCTACGACCATTGACTAGAGATAAACTACCATTGACTGGAGCTCAATGACCATTGACTAGAGGTCAATGACCATTGACTAGAGGTCAATGACCATTGACTAAAGGTCTATGACCACTAACTAGAGGTCAATGATCATTGACTAGAGTTCAATGACCATTAACAAGAGGTCAATGACCACTAAGTAGAGGTCAATGACCATTGGCTAGAGGTCAATGACCATTGACTAGAGATTAATTACCATTGACTAGAGGTCAATTACCATTGACTAGAGGTCATTTACCATTGACTAGAGGTCATTTACCTTTGACTAGAGGTCAATTACCATTGACTAGAGGTCAATAACCATTGACTAGAGGTCAATTACCATTGACTAGAGGTCTATGGCCTTTGACTAAAGGTCTTGAACATTGGCTAGAGGTCAATAAATATTGACTAAAGGTCAATAAGCATTGACTAGAGGTCAATGAGCATTGACTAGAGGTCAATGACCAATGACTAGAGGTCAATGACCATTGATTAGAGGTCAATGACCATTGATTAGAGGTCAATGACCATTGATTAGAGGTCAATGCCCGTGTAATAGAGGTCAATGACCGTTAGATAGAGGTCAATGACCAATGATAGAGGTCAATGACGTTGACAGAGGTCAATGTCCATTGAAAGAAGGCCAATGACCATTGACTGAAGGCCCCTTGACAGAAGGCCAATGATTATTGACAAAACGTCAATGAATATTGACATACGGTCAATGATAATTGACAGTTGATTATTGACCATTGACAGAGGTCAATGATCATTGACAGAAGGTCAATGTTTGGTCAATGACAATTGACAGTTGGTATATGACCATTGACGGTTGGTTAAAATGGTTGGAGGTAAATGGTCATTGCAAGCTTATCAGTCGTCATAGACAGTAGTTCTATAACTATTAACAGAAGTTCAATGACCATTGACCCAAAATATTGACTGATGGTAAATTAATATTGACTGAAGATGAATCAACAATGACTGAAGGTCAATCAACATTGACTAAATGTCCGTTATCTTTGTCGAGGTCAATCAACATAGGATTTGAGGATATATCTCCATTGACATGGGTCAATGGACTTTGAAAAGGACACTGACCATTCAAAAGGAGTTAATAACCATTGGAAGATGCAAATTACCATTGAAAGGGATAAATGCCCGTAGAAGGTGTTCAATGAGCGTTGATACGAGTTAGTCTCCATTGGTAGTCAATGCCAACTGAAAGGTTGTCCCAGTCCGCTGAGTGGGGTTTAATGAAGTGAATGTCAATGATCATTGACTGAAGGTCAATCAATATTGACTGTAGGTCAATCAATATTGACTATAGGTCAATCCATATTGACTATAGGTCAATCAATATTGTCTGAAGGTTAATCAATATTGAAAGCCGTTAGTGACCATTGGAAGGGATAAGTGACCATTGAAACCGATAATGACCATTAAAAGGAATAAATGACCGTATAAAGTAGTCAATGAGCATTAATATGAATCAGTTACCATTGAAAGACGTTAAAGACCATTAAAAGATGTTCGGAAAGAATATAACATTATTTCTTTAAATCTGTGCAATAACTATTCTTAAATTCTATATTTTCCCATAAAACATATTTTCTTACATATTCCCACATTGTACTCCAATATTCCAATACGCACAATTCTAATGCGGTTACCTGGAGAAATGGCTATACAACTCTTTGTTCCCTCGTCTTTGTATATATGAAAACATTTTCCATTTCTTAATAGCTTTTATGAAAAATGTATTGAAACCATTTCGTTTGTATTCAATCCTAGTGCGCTTACAGATTGCAATGGAAAAGATAAATTTAAAATGAATTTCAAATTTGATTTAAACAGATGATATTATTAGAAATGGAAAAAACGTTTTATGTTCATATACTCGTACAAAAGAGATTGCGTACTCATATTAACTTTTGACTCGAATGTATGCATTTCCTTCCGCAATGTTTGTGTATGAGTGTGTGTGTATGGCCGCTGCAAGTGAAAGCTGCATAAAAAGGATTTCCTCTTCTATGCATATGTGAGTGTGTGTACGTTGACGGTGAGTATGCATTGAAGTGTGTGTGGCGGTATGAGTTCGCTGCTGCCATTGGCAAAAGTAGATGTGAAGTATTTTGTCATTTCGCCTCCGCGCAAAGCTCTGATTCACAATTCACTGCATTTACTTAGAAATCTCAGAGTTGTGAAGTAGTTATTGTTTTATTCAGCATCAGATGATGTGACATTTCAACACTATGATGGAGGGGAGCGAAGACTAATCTTCTGCCATTTGCCCTCCATCTTAGTGTAAGATCCTAGCAAACCCCAAAAAGTTCATCACATTCAGATCTATTCAAACGTGAGATTTCACATATAAACCTCCGCCCCTTATGTGAAAGTGCTTGCATAATTTGACTTTTTTTTTGATAATTCGTGGCAGTTGATGTACTCTAGGGTACTTCAAACCAATGCATTTGTTTTGACATTCAACGGTTGTGTAACTTTTCACCTGTTTTGAATTGCCAAATTTGCTTTGCAATCTGAATTGGCAGTAAGCGAAACTTGCCTTTTTTCTCTAGTCACCACCACCGAAAATCCGTCAAATGCATATGCACTTTTTCGCATCGCATCTTGAACGCAGGGAGCATTGTTGAAGGAGGTTTTCCAAGGCAATCGCTGATTTTATGATGTACCACGAAATAAAAGGGGGAAGAAATGCTATTGTCTTAGACTTGCCTTGAAATTGTTTTTCTCTGCAGATGCTAGAGGATATATTCTCATGTGTTTATGGCAAAAAATGTGAAATATTCGCGGAAATAGATATATTTCTTTATTTTTCTCTCAAAGGGTTTGGTAAATCACAGAATGTTCCTTTTACATTTTCCCCCATACGTCTTAGAGGGTATAGATGATCGTGATGGGATTTAAAATTCTCCATTGCAATTTTCATTTACTTCTAGTCAATGGTTTATTCAAGCTATTGAACTCTTGTCGATGGTCATTGGCCTCTTGTCAATGGTCATTGAACTCTTGTCAATGGTCATTGACCTCTTGTCAATGGTCATTGACCTCTTGTCAATGGTCATTGACCTCTTGTCAATTGTCATTGACTTATTGTCAATGGTCATTGGCCTATTGTCAATGGTCATTGACTTATTGTCAATGGTCATTGGCCTATTGTCAATGGTCATTGACTTATTGTCAATGGTCACTTACCTATTGTCAATGGTCATTGACCTCTTGTCAATAGTCATTGTCCACTTGTCAATAGTCATTGACCATTGAACTCTTGTCAGTGGTCATTGACGTATTGTCAGTGGTCATTGACGTTTTGTCATTAGTCATTGACCACTTGTCAATGGCCATTGACGTATTGTCAATGGTCTTTGACCTCTTGTCAATAGTCATTGACCACTCGTCAATGGCCATTGACAATACGTTCTGTCTTCAGTCAGTGTTCATTTACTTATAATCAATGGCCACTTCTAACCAATGGTCATTGATTCAAGACACTGGCCATTGACGTCCTGCTAATGGTCATTGACCTCCTGCCAATTGTCATTCACCTCCTGTTAATGGACATTGAACCCTTACATTAAACAACAAATATTTTCTTAACTTTTTTTCTTATGGAAAACATTAAAATATTTAGAAAACAAAATTTGAGAGGTTCTTCGAATCAAATCCTCAAAATTTCTTTCTAAAATATTTCTTTTAGAAAAAGCAAAAAGTTTGCTAGTTTTATTGACTAATGAAATTTTAATTTACTTCTAGTCAATGGTTTATTCAAGCTATTGAACTCTTGTCAATGATCATTGACCTCTTGTCAATGGTCATTGACCTCTTGTCAATGGTCATTGACATCTTGTCAATGGTCATTGACCTCTTGTCAATGGTCATTGGCCTATTGTCAATGGTCATTGACTTATTGTCAATGGTCATTGGCCTATTGTCAATGGTCATTGACTTATTGTCAATCGTCACTTACCTCTTGTCAATGGTCATTGACCTCTTGTCAATAGTCATTGACCACTTGTCAATAGTCATTGACCATTGAACTCTTGTCAATGGTCATTGACGTATTGTCACGGGTCATTGACGTTTTGTCATTAGTCATTTACCACTTGTCAATGGCCACAGACCACTTGTCAATGGTCATTGACGTATTGTCAATGGTCTTTGACCTCTTGTCAATAGTCATTGACCACTCGTCAATGGCCATTGACAATACGTTCTGTCTTCTGTCAGTGTTCATTTACTTATAACACTATGCAACAAATGAACACTTTTTGAAAAATACACGAACCTGACTGTATAGCTTCGATTCTACTACCAAATGGTAGTATAACCCTATACTCAGTTTGGCGAGATTGGTGACCAATTTTTTTTTATGGGCCTCGAAAGATTCGGAAAATCAGTGGACCCCCTGAAAAAAGGTGTCATCGGTTTTTGAGCAACAGCTACTTCAGACTTGGTGATAGCGCTTAACTATATTAGGCAATAATGTTGCTAAGAACACGTAGAACAAAGTCTGTTAACATTTCATGCCAAACAAATTTTGTTTTCCTGCACTTTTTTTCGAAAAACATAGGATTAAATTTATTTTTTTTCACTTTTTTCGGCATAACTTTAAGGGATCGCTGATTTTTTACTAACAATATTTGGCAATATTGTAGCCACGGTAAATCTGAACAACTTTTATGAACACATCAATACAATCTGAATGTGTCTAGGCACCTTAAATAGCTCAAAAATCCTCATTGTACCCCAAAAATGTAAGTATTTCACTGTTATGAAACAAAAATATATTTTTCTGGTATAGGATATGTTCAGCAATTTTATAGAAAATATTAAGGCCAATATTTTTGTGGAACATTTTAACCCTCTAGCTCCCCCACATAACTGTAATTTTTGGCCCCATTTTAACAAATCGTAAAAAACACCCCTTAAAAGGGGGAGGGCGGGGATGAAATGTTCTACAAAAATGTTCGCCATAAAATTTTACTATATGTGTCAGAACACACTAAAACCCAAATCTTAACACAAAAACCCAAAACACGGTCAAATTCCTGTCAACAACGTTATTTACAATATCTTCATTGCTTCAACCACTAGATCGTACGACTAACATTCCTGCATGATCAGGAATTTGACCTTTTTTGGTGTTTGTGTTATGTTTGAACAATACATTATTTTACGTATTGTCAATGGTCATTGACCTCTTGTCAATAGTCATTGACCACTTGTCAATGGCCATTGAACTCTTGTCAATGGTCATTGACGTATTAACAATGGCCATCGAGCACTTGTCAATGGTCATTGACTTATTTTCAACGGTCATTGACCTATTGCCAATGGTCATTGATCTCTTGTCAATTGTAATTGACCTATTTTCAATGGTCATTGACCTATTGTCAATGGTCATAGACCTATTGTCAATGGTCATTGACCTATTGTCAATGGTCATTGACCTATTGTCAATGGTCATTGACCTATTGTCAAAGTTCAATGACCTATTGTCAATGGTCATTGACCTCTTGGCAATGGTCAATGACCTATTGTCAATGGTCAATGACCTATTGTCAATGGTCCATGACCTATTGTCAATGGTCATTGACCTATTATCAATGGTCACTGACCTCATGTCAAAGGTCATTGACCTCATGTCAAAGGTCATTGATCTCTTATCTATGGTCGTCGATATCTTGTGAATGGTCATTGATCTCTTGTCAATGGTCATTGACCTTTTGTCAATGGTCATTGACATTTTGTCAATGGTCACTGACCTCTTGTCAATGGTCATTGACCTCATGTCAATGGTCATTGACCTCTTGTCAATGGTCATTGATCTCGTGTCAATGGACATTGACTGCTGGTCAATAGTCATTGACTTCTGGTCAATGGTCATTAATCTCTTGTAAATGGTTATTGACTTTTTGCCAATTTCCATTAACCTCTTTCCAATGATCATTGACTTCTAGTAAATGGTCATTGACCTCTTGTCAATGGTCAGCATAGCATAGTTCAGGAGCTATTGAATGACGTCATCGACTGTCCATACTAGATCAAATGGGTCATATGTCTTTGGCGAATGTTGTTATATAGTAATGACGTCGAAATCAACGTCCTGTCGTCCCGATTAAAGAGCCAAAACACCGAAGAACATCGTGCTTTATGTTCGTGCATCTTCCACATATACGTACAAAATTCCATATTATATGTATATCTCAGAAAGTGTACAACACTTCTTGCAAAGTACACTTCGGTTGGTTCCCTTTACTAAATGTTTAAATTAAATTCTTTTTCTTAAGAATAAAAATATAAAAAGAATTTAAACAGACGGAGAGTGCTAAGAAAAATATGTTTTAGTTTTGTTCAATTCAAAATTTCAGTAAAGAAACTGCTCATTTTTCCAAAGCGGTAAATTTCTTAGTTTCCTAAAAAATAAATCATTTAATCTTTTGTAAATATATCAAAATTGTTTGTTTAACGAAAATTTCACATTTCCCTTAAAAGACTCATATTTCTAACCAGTAAGGGCAAGCCAACGACGGGTAGATATTAGTTGTTATAAGATGTCCCTCAAAATTCAAAAAAAGCTTAATCTTTCTAAAAAAAAACAAAAATTTTAGATGGACAAAATTTAAATTTTTTGGAATAGCCATTAAATTGCCTTTAGTAATAATTATCCTCCTTCAGTTGTCCTTAGTTATTACTAGGGAGTACTTGATTTTCTAGATATTTATTTTTGATTACTTAAAACAATCTAATAAATTGGTGACAAAATCACAGATGCAATTTCCATCTGTTTTGTTTAGAATATTATATGTTTGCCACCTATGTGTTCAGCTACTTTTAACCATCCTGTCCTTCTGTCCATCTATTTTCCCTTCCATTAGCCTTTTCCTTTGCTACTACATACTACTCCAAGTGTCCATTTCAGTCCATTCACATGATCAAATTCCATCACCTTGTTGCACAAAACCCTACTCCCTCTTCGGATATCTCTTATTTCCCATATACTTCTATCTCATATGGATGATGTATGTCTGTAAGCACATCTGTACGTATTTTAAAGATATTTCATTTTGATATTATTCTATTTCTAAACTACACTGATGCATTTTTTAATACACCAGACAGATAGACAAATATATGTGAAGAAAAAACACAAAATGAAAAATATATATATAAAATAAAATCCTTGGTTTTATACATACATATGTATATACATAAATATATCTATTGCAGGAAATATATCGAAGAGAGGGAAAGAGTTGATTTCACATGCCAGTCCTTGTAATGGCTTTATGCAAGGGTTTCAAATTTCCCATTGGCTTCCCCATGGGGGAAACCAAGGCATACAAGTTTGAAGGATATGTATAGCAGTGCATTCCTTGCTCTGAGTGTATATGTGGTGGTAGGTGTAGGTGTAGGTACAAGTGAAGCATGTTTGTGTTTGTATCTTTCTTAAAAGATGCTTTGAAGGAGATCAAAAACTTTCTTCAGATTTATAAACACATTCAGGCAACAACCCTAACCGTAGCAACAACAAAATCCAACTATGAATGAAAAACAAACAAAAAAAAAGTTGTGGAAAAATAGAAGAAAAAATAGATATCCTTGTATATCCTTTGTGGCCAAAGTCAATTCATTTTTGTAATGCAACGAATACTGTATGAGATTCGAGCAGAGCCCATCCCCTGAAACGCTTAAATAAAGGGCGATTCTAGTTGGGTTTCCAAACGACTGTGGCAAAGAGTTTACAATTGTTAAAGTAATCATCACAGATGCAAGATATAAATCACTGAAAAATGGAGACTATAAACCGTGAATTGTGTCTCGGAATTCGTCAACTGGATGCTTGGAAAAAAGTTAAGATTTTTTTTGCAAGAGGACCTTTTTTAGAAATTAAAACTCCTAGATGAGACTTATGGTGTGAAATTGTAAGCTTCGTAAATTATGACAATCGCTTTGCTTCATACTTCACGAGTCGGCGCAACCATTTGACCAATTTAATTTCCCATACATAATTGTAATACAAAATATGAAGAATGAAGAATATTTTTAATATAATATTAAATTTATTTTTATACCTTCCACCAAAGGGGGTATATTAATTTTATCACGCCGTTTGTAACACCACTAAATATTGATCTGAGAGCCAATAAAGTATATATATTATTAATCGTCGTAAAATTCTAAGACGATTTAGCCATGTCCGTCTGTCCGTCCGTCCGTCCGTTTGTTGTAATCACGCTACAATCTATAATACTTGAGCTAGTTGGCTGAAATTTGGTACATATACTTCTTATATCTGCAGGTACGTTGGGATTGGAAATGGGCAATATCAACCGATTTGACTTCTTAACGTCATAGATACCACAAATGTCAACTGGTCGGGCTGAAAGTTGGTAACTGGGGTGTATTTATACCCGGTATCCTTCACACGAACAACGGTAGTCATAGGTCCATGTTTTGATATAGCCCCCATACAAAGGTCGTTTCAGAAGATAAATATTTTCAACTCATCCTTCGAATAAGGCTTGATGACGAGGTGGAGCTAAGTACTTTGTTAACTCAAACAAAGTCCACTGTTCCAAATTATTATCGTAATGCGCTTTTTAACATTGCTAGGGAGGTGGAGAGTATTATATAGTCGGCCCCGCCCGACTTTCTGTCTTTCCTTACTGGTTTAATATATCGTAGTTATTGGTAATGCATTGAGATTTGTTAGATCTTGAAATGTTCCTTTATTTTCAATTGTTCAAAAATACCCTATAAATACGATATACTAAAAAATCCTTGGATTACCATAAAAGTGTACGAGTATTGTGGAGTACCTATAGCTATTTTTTTAAAGGATTTTTTTCTGTCGAATAATACATCATTCAAAAAATCCATAGTTTTCTACTTTAGATATAGCGTTATTTTCGTAGGGAAATTATCAGTGGTAAAGGGATGAGCGGAGGTGTCGAGTGTTTTGGGAAAAATACTTTCTGAAGTGTCTCCTTAATTTAGTTCTTTGTCGTGCTTCGTCTGCTCCGAAGCATTCAAGCCACAGTGGTTAGCAACGAACATTTTTAATTTTTTTTTTATATTAAAAAAAAATATAAATAATTTTAGGTTATGTGTGCGAAAATCGGAGTGAACAAACAGTTAAACAAAATTAAATTTTAGTTTCAAAACTTAAAATCTGCACATACCTTTTTTTATATTTTTTTTGCTGAAAAGTACGGAAAAATACAAACATTTCAAAAAAATCATATCGTACCTTAACTGAAGAAGAATATATTATCAAAAATTTGATACACAGAGTGATATCGTAACGATATTTAAATATCGATACCGTCTGAATGAGTTTTCGGAATAATTATAAAAAATCTACGAAGCATTTCTTCAGGTATACTAAAAAATATAGTATAGTCGAATTGTAGTTGAATTGCCCACATATATGATCACTTGAACGTATGTGTAATTTTTTAATAACATTTTATTTTTTTACATTTTTTCTGACGTATTTAATGTTAAAAAATATATTTTTAATAACAAAATGTGTATATTTTATATATTACATAAATTACAAATATATTAACTAGAGCCAAAAAGACGAACTTTTGTGATCACTTTCGCCTTCAGAATTTTTTTGGTCAAAACATTGAACTGCCTTTTCAAAACTTAAAATGGCTAAAACTACTTAAATAATAATGAAAAATATGTTTTGATCACTTATTTTTTGGTCAACATTTTGTGTAAATTGTGTCCTTGAGGGAAAATTTTGTGATCACCGTTTTTATCTTAAAAAATTTAATTAATTTTTCAAAACTTAAAGTGGCTTTAGCTCCTAAAATGTGCGATTAGAGCAAAAATAAAAAAATCTAATAACGAATTTATTGGTCGACATTTTGAATTGTCTAACCAAAACATTAAATGACAAAAAAATTGAAAAATGACAAAACTATGTGATACTCGTACATCCCACATTTGATTAAAAATCCGAAAACTGTACTACAAAAATCAGCTAACTATTTTATTATAACAATTTATGCTATACCCATTTTTGTGGTGCACCTTTGGAGGCTTAAATTTCTTTCAATTTTAATAAAATGAATATCTATGGAAAGCTCTATCCTCAAAGATGTGCAGTACTACAAACTTAACTAGTTTTGCTAGACTATTCCAACGAAAATGGATTCCACAATCTATATGGTAACACCGTGCGTATAAGTAATATTACGAGTAAATTGTCATTATTATAAAGATTACCACATATGGAATTATGGAAAAACTTTTATTTAATTAGATAGACAGAGGCTACTGCTTTTTCCTTCTGATCTCACAAAAAATTAAATTCTTTTTTTGGATATTTTAAATTTCTTTAATAAATTCAATATTCTTGTATTGCACACCTTGTGGAATATATATTTACATTGATATATACATTTCTATCACTTTAATGGATTAACAACCCGAAAAGTGTACGACAAAAATCAGCTAGCTATTTTATTATAACAATTTACGCTATACCCATTCTTGTGGTACACTATTCGAGGCTTAAATTGCTTCTAATTTTTTTAAATTGAATAGCTATGTACTCGTAAAGCTCTACTCCCAAAGATGTGCTGTATTTGTAATTTAAAAAGTTTTCTTAAACTGTTCCAACGAAAATGGGTTCCATAATCTATATAGTACCTCCGTGCGTATAAGTAATTATACCCTACACCACACTGTGGTACAGGGTATTATAAGTTTGTTTCACGGCAGATGTTTGTAACACCTGAAAATAAGACTGCTAGACCCACCTTAAAGTATACCGATCGAATCAGAATCACTAGCTGAGTCGATTTAACGATGTCTGTCCGTCCGTCCGTCTGTCCATGTAAAGTTGTTCGTCGACTACAGGTCGCAATTTCACTCCGATCGTTCTGAAATTTTGCAGTTTAGAGTATTTCGCGGCTGTTAAGATCGCTATTGAATTTGGTTGAAATCGGTTCAGATTTAGATATAGCTCCCATATATATCTTTCCTCCGATTTGACCCTTTAGTCCTATAGAAGCGGTATTTTACATCCAATCGTTTTGAAATTTAGAATGGTAGAGTTTCTTGATCCATGAACCAACATTGCCGAATTTGAAGAAAATCGGTTAAGATGTAGCTATAGCTCCCATATATATGTTTCGTCCGATTTGGCCCTTTAGTCCTATAGAAGCTGTATTTTACATCCAATCGTTTTGAAATTTAGAATGGTAGAGTTCCTTGATCCATGAACCAACATTGCCGAATTTGAAGAAAATCGGTTAAGATTTAGCTATAGCTCCAATATATATGTTTCGTCCGATTTTGCTCTTTAGTCCTGTAGAAGCTGTATTTTACATCCAATCATTTTGAAATTTAGAATGGTAGAGTTTCTTGATCCATGAACCAACACTACCGAATTTGAAGAAAATCGGTTAAGATTTAGCTATAGCTCCCATATATATGTTTCGCCCGATTTGGCCATTTAGTCCTATAAAACCTGTATTTTACATCCAATCGTTTTGAAATTTAGAATGGTAGAGTTTCTTGATCCATGAACCAGCATTGCCGAATTTGAAGAAAATCGGTTAAGATTTAGCTATAGCTCCCATATATATGTTTCGTCCGATTTTGCTCTTTAGTCCTGAAGAAGCTGTATTTTACATCCAATCATTTTGAAATTTAGAATGGTAGAGTTTCTTGATCCACGAACCAACACTAACGAATTTGAAGAAAATCGGTTAAGATTTGGCTATAGCTCCCATATATATGTTTCGTCCGATTTGGCCCTTTAGTTCTATAGAAGCTGTATTTTACATCCAATCGTTTTGAAATTTAGAATGGTAGAGTTTATTGATCCATGAACCAACACTACCGAATTTGAAGAAAATCGGTTAAGATTTAGCTATAGCTCCCATATACATGTTTCGTCCGATTTGGCTCTTTAGTCCTGTAGAAGCTGTATTTTACATCCAATCATTTTGAAATTTAGAATGGTAGAGTTTCTTGATCCACGAACCAACACTGCCGAATTTGAAGAAAATCGATTAAGATTTAGCTATAGCTCCCATATATATGTTTCGTCCGATTTGGCCCTTTAGTCCTATAAAAGCTGTATTTTACATCCAATCGTTTTGAATGGTAGAGTTTCTTGATCCGTGAACCAACACTACCGAATTTGAAGAAAATCGGTTAAGATTTAGCTATAGCTCCCATATATATGTTTCGTCCGATTTGGCCCTTTAGTTCTATAGAAGATATATTTTACATCCAATCGTTTTGAAATTTAGAATGGTAGAGTTTCTTGATTCATGAACCAATATTGCCGAATTTGAAGAAAATCGATGACGATTTAGCTATAGCTCCCATATATATGTTTCATCCGATTTGGCTCTTTAGATCCAATCGTTTTTATACCCTACACCACACTGTGGTTCAGGGAATTATTTAAGTATAAAATGTGCCAAAAGTAAATGTATGTTAACAAATATATATGTGAATAACAAAATTTGTATATCAGAGTTATTCAATATTACGAGAGTGGTGTAGGGTACTATATATTCGGCACCGCCCGACTTTAGCCTTTCCTTACTGGTTTTAATTTGTCATTTTTAATTGAGGGAATATCTCTCTGTCTGCCTAACGAAGATTACTGTATAGAAAAGTAAGTCTAACGGACTTTGCTGTATAGAAAATTTCGTCCAACGAACTTTACTGTATAGAAAATTTCGTCCAACGAACTTTACTGTATAGAAAAGTTCGTCCAACGAACTTTACTGTATAGAAAAGTTCGTTAATCGAACTTTACTGTATAGAAAAGTTCGTCCAACGAACTTTACTGTATAGAAAAGTTCGTCCAACGAACTTTACTGTATAGAAAAGTTCGTCCAACGAACTTTACTATTCTGTCCATCTTTGAGAAAAGAGCTTTAAATTGATAAAACTTGTATTATAATTTTAATTAATTTAAGAATCAAAAAGTGTACCGCTAACATTGGAATAGCCTAAATTGTTATAATAAAATTATTATTCTATTGATATATTTAAATGTTGTTATTTATTCAATTATCACAGGCCCTCTTGCCGCTTGCATATGTTCTGCAAATATTCTCTTTTGTTTACAATTGCGTTATCCAATTTTTCTTATATTTTTTATTATTATTTAACTAACTATTACTTCGAATTGGTATTTTGTTTGACAAACCGGAAATAAGTTAATTGTTGGCAAAATTATTGCAAAAAGCTAATTTTCAATTGCCTATCTAAAGCATAAAATGGCTTCAACTCCTAAAAGGCTCCCTTGAACGAAAAAGAAAACATTTTGTGATCACTAATTGTTTAGTTAAAAATTAAATTGTCTCTCGCAAATTTAAATAACCATAACTACTTACATAAGTGACAATTTTGCATCACTACTTTTTTTAATAAACATTTTTGATTGACTTTGCAAAATTAAAAATGGCTTTAACTCTTTAAATATGCACCCTTAAGGACGACAATTTGTAATCACAAATTTTTTGTCAAACATTTTAAGGTGCTATTATGAAAATTAGTATTTGGGAGTGAACAAAATTCACGAACTTTTTTGGAAGTACTAAAAAAGTAATTCCTTAGGATGTACTTCCATATTTTTTTGTTGTTGTGATGTCCGTTGGTCAATAAATCATTTATGCATAATAGCTATAAATTCAAAATAGTATTTTTAATAAAATATTATCGCTTTTTTTTAAAAATTGTAGTTTGCTTCACAGTTTAATGTATAAGCCCGAATTGAATCATAATTGCAAAATTAAAAAAAATAAATTTAAAAGATAAATTTTTTTTAAATTTTAATATAATCATTCATATATAATTATAATAAATTTAAAAGAAAAAATTTAATCTTTTTTTCTAATTTTTTTTAATTAATAATTGTAATAAATTCAAAAGGATATCATCTATTATTGCTATAAGCTGCAAAAGGAAGGGTTTTTTTGTTAAAATTATATTTTTCTTCATAATTGAATGTGGAACACAGACTTGTATCACCCTTTATATATATGGTTGTACATTTATGTTGTACATTTATGTTGTCATGATGTGTGTGTTTATATGCGTAAAGATGCATTTTATGTCTAGGTATCCCATTGTTAGTACCTGTGATTTCATCCCCTCTGTTCTGGATGATGTCAAATATGACAGTAAAACCAAAAGCTCATAAAGTTTTATGTCAAATACACCAAAATGTGTTATTTGAGATAATATTTCTGAGCTGTGTGCAATTTAAGTATTCTTCTGTGATTTTAAGATTGTTTTCTATTTAAGATTTATGAAACCAAAAAGGGGGGGGGGGGTGATATATGCATTTCTATTTGAATGGAAGTACTCAAATAAATTACTTTGTTTTGGATTTGGGAAGATTGGAATTAAATGATTTTAAAATTCCAATAAAGTTTCTTGTTTTGTATACACATATATCTGTCCCTTTTTATACCAATAATAGAGAATATAGAAAATCCACATTTTCGAGTACTACTCGCATATATCGTTGTAGGGATACAAAATCTTACGCAAAAAGTACGACTTTCGAGAACAGACAACTGTTCACTTCGGATTTGTTTTTGGTTTAAATTTTCTAAAAGTTTTTCAATAAATTATAGAAATTTGTAAGTACCAGAAGTTATGGAACAGCTCGTTTTTAGCGTAGCCTGAGAGAGAGGAAAAAACATTACCTCATCAAAATTCTGAAGTTTATCCGGGACTTCTTTTGAGTGTTTTCGTACACACCGGTAGGTATTGTTTATATGTTTCTCATACGCCCAAATGTCCTTTTTGTATTTATAAAAGTCATACGCCACATTGTACTAAGAGCGAACTGATTAACTAATTTTATTTTAATATACAATTTGTATGTAATTTGTCCAATAACAGAACTGATCTGCTTTGATTTGTTTTGGATTACAAATTTGTGTAAAATTTTTTGAATTCATTTCTATCGAGTTTGCACAGCACCATCCTATGGCACTGTGAAAAACTGGTTTATTGAATTCAATCGTGCCCGACGCTCGATCAAAAACGAAGGTCGTGAAGGTCGCCCAAAAACGGCCTTTGTACCAGAGAACATTGATGCCGTGCGTGAACTGATAATGCAAGATCGTCATGTGATATACCGTGAGATAGAGGCATCCTTGGGCATTTCTTCCACCAGCATATTTTCGATATTGCATGAACACCTGGCCGTACAAAAAGGTTTATTATCGTTGGATTCCGTACAATTTGACAATCGCCAAAAAAAGGCTCGTGTCGATTGGTGCAAAGAAATTTTGAAAAAATACGATAGCGGTGCTTCAAAAGACGTTTGTTTATAAGATCGTCACAGGTGACGAATCTTGGATCTACGCGTATGAGCCCGAATCAAAACAGCAATCGACCGTGTGGGTCTTCGAAGACGAGCCAATCCAACGAAAGTTTTTCGTGGAAGAAGCACTTCGATGCAAATGGTCGCCTGTTTCTTCGGCAAAACTGGTCATATGTCGAATGTTCCGCTTGAGCAACCTGGGCCGGTCAATTGTAAGTGGCACACCACAATTTGTTTGCCTGAAGTCTTCGGAGAAATTCGAAAAACTAACAAAAGAAGACGAATCATTGTGCACCATGATAATGCGAGCTCTCACACATCGGCTCAAACCAGCGCCTTTCCACCGGCCAAAACGTCGAATTGATGGGTCATCCGCCGTACAGCCCTGATTTGACACCCAATGACTTCTTCTTATTCACTCACATCAAGAAAAAACGGCTTGGTCAACGTTTTTCGACGCCTGAAGCAGCTGTCGAAGCGTTCAAAATCCATGTTTTGGAGGTGAATTTTCAACACACTGTAACCAAAATAATTCGCGCTCAAATGACAAAACGGTATGAGACGGTCAAAGGGTCAAATCCGACGAAAGATATGTATGGGAGCTATATCTAAATATTAACCGATTTTCTTCAAATTCGGTAGTGTTGGTTCATGGATCAAGAAACTCTACCATTCTAAATTTCAAAATGATTGGATGTAAAATACAGCTTCTAAAGAGCCAAATCGGATGAAACATATATATGGGAGCTATAGCTAAATCTTAACCGATTTTCTTCAAATTCGGCTATGTTAGTCCATGGATCAAGAAACTTTACCATTCTAAATATCAAAACGATTGGATGTAAACTACAGCATCTATAGGACTAAAGGGTCAAATCGGACAAAAGATATGTATGGGAGCTATAGCTAAATCTTAACCGATTTTCTTCAAATTCGGCAATGTTGGTTCATGGATCAAGAAACTCTACCATTCTAAATTTCAAAACGATTGGATGTAAAATACAGCTTCTATAGGACTAAAGGGCCAAATCGGACGAAAGATATATATGGGAGCTATATCAAAATCTGAACCGATTTCAACCAAATTCAACAGGGATCTTTGCAGCTGCGAAATACTCTAAACTGCAAAATTTCAGAACGATCGGAGTGAAATTGCGACCTGTAGTCGACGAACAACTTGACATGGACAGACGGACGGACGGACAGACATGGTTAAATCGACTCAGCTAGTGATTCTGAGTCGATCGGTATACTTTAAGGTTTTATTTTCAGGTGTTACCAACATCTGTCGTAAAACAAACTTATAATACCTTGTACCACAGTGTGGTGTAGGGTATAAATACGGTTTCTTTGTTACTCATACGTCCAAATGCCCCTTTTGTATTTATAATAGTCATACGCCACAATAGACTAAGAGAGCGAACTAATCAACTCAATTCATATTAACAAATTTGATGTTAATCTTTGATGTTACTCCTTTCGAGAATTATTATGCGCACCAGTCAGACAGACAGACGGACATAAGTCAAAAAATATATAACATTCTAAATCAGCTTTCTACCAAAGATATTTACCTTACCTTCAACTATTTCATATTTATTACCCAATAAAAGACTGAATAGCCAAGTTCCAGTCCCTAAGGCTTAAAATGTGTTTTTTTTTCTTCTATAACAAAAAAGCTTGGTGTTAAAATGAGCAAAATTAGTCGAACATTTGTTCGAGCCATAAAGGTGGCAAAAACTGCGAAAATATGAGATTGTGATGAAAGCTGTCCTATTTGCACTAAGTACACATATGACGTATTACTAATATTCAACAATGTTTTGGGCGTTTTAATCTAATTAAATTAGACCCTAAAAGACCCTAACACAGTCCGCGACGACAAAAACCATAAAAGGAAAAGCCAAGAGGAAAGCGATACAGCTTTGGTAGTGGTCATCAATGTTATTTGTTAAGTAGTTGTTGTTGTCGTTTACTTTTTTTTTGCCGGAACAGAAGGTATAAATTTCAGTGGTCGAAAGAGGAAATAGGCCATTGTTCAAATGTAACGTTAAAGGCAAACAACGTGTGTGTCTATATATAAAAATACAACAATAAAGGCTTCACTTAGTGAAATAATTTAACAACAAAAAAAAACCGTGAAAAAAATTTGCAAGTGGCGGGTTTGGAATATAGATATAACTAAAAAGTTGTAAGAAAAAAATTCTGAAAAACATCCCAATTAAAGCTTCGGCAGATTTTTATTCAAATATATTCTGAGAAAAATAAAAATATAGCAATAGCTACTCAATTTAATTAATCTATAAATGAATAAATTCATCTAAAAAATGACTAGAAAAACGATGATTAAAACTATTTAAAACTTAAACTAAAAAAAGTAAACAAAATATAACTAAATCTATTCAAAATAATAAATCTATAAATAAATAACTTAAACTAAAAAACTAAAACAAATATAACAAAACCTACTCAATTTTAAAAAACTATAAACGAATGAATTCCTCTAAAAAAACTAAGAAAACTGTGATTAAAATTATTAAAAACTTAAACTAAAAAAAATTAAACAAATACAACAAAATCTATTCAAATTAATAAATCTATAAATAAAAACTTCTCCTAAAAAACTAAACAAACAAAGGTTATTTGAATTGGTAAAAATACAATATAATAGAAAAACATAACAAAATCTTTTCAATTTAATTAATCTATAAATAAACAACAGCATCTAATAAAAAACAAAAGAGAAAACATAGATTAAATTATTATTAAAAATGCAAAAAAAAAATATTGAAAAGAAACTACCAAACAAAAAACCTACTCTATTTAATAAATCTATAAATAAATAACTTTCATAACTTTCTATTTAAATAATTTACCCAAATTCTCACACTTTCACAAAGTGTCAAAATATTTAATTGGAGTTTTTTCATTGAATCCCACAAAAAAAAAACACGAAAACGGAAAATAAACTACAACTTTTCAATCATAAATCAACCCAACGTGAATGTTAAAAATCACACAGCAAAAATAAATAAAAATATATAAAAAATCAGACAGCAAAAATAAATAAAAATATATATATATATAAAAGTGAAAAAAATCCTATTGCATTTTTTGGGCATTTAAATACATTTTTTTTTATCAGTTCAACGTATAACTGTTGCCGCAGCAATCGTTTTGGATTTTTGTGTTGTTTTGCTATCGTGGCGCTTTAAATTTGTATATTTACTGCGTCACATGACGGTATTTTCAACAAAATTGGACAATTTCTATACGTTCGTATGTAAAAAAGTATCAAAAGTAAGTTTTTTCCTACCATCAAAAAAAATTTAAATTAAATGCCACAAATTGGCAGAACTGTAAATATTCGGGGAAATTCAATGGAATAGTAGTATACCCTGCACACTGGATTTAAAGTTGAAACATAATCTTCCTTTAAATTTTTGAAAAAGGACCAATAATAACAAAGGAGAGCCAAGGAAAAATAGTAGCAGAAAAAAACGGATTTTTTTCCAAATTCCTGGTCTATAGGGGCAAATGGGTCAAAAAGGGATAAATATGGTATCAGCGTTAAATCCAAACGGCTGAAGCCAGAATTCTGAAATTTTCTGTGGATGTAGCTCCATATATATTACCTAAGAATAATAAAAAAATTTCCGAAATTTTTACATTTATTTTCTCAAATGCGGCAGAATTGTACAAAAAGGGATAAATATAGTACTATCATCAAACAAAAATGGCTGGAGCAAGAATCTTTAAGATTGAAGAGGCGAGTTTCTTGCGATGTTGGTTATTCGGAAACCATACTTTAAGGGACTGAATGGGTCGCAATGGAGTAATAAGGGATAAATATGGTACCATCAAAAGGTCCTAATGGTTGGATATAGAATCTTGAAATTTATTGTGAGTTTGCTCTTTTTGGGGGGTTAAATAGGGTTCACTGAGATAAAAGAGATAAATAGGGTACATTGGAGATCTACAATATATAAATTTATGTGAAGGTAGATCTTAGGACATAAAGAAGGGATAAGAAGCTACTTTTTGAAATTCGAATGTCATGTAGGAAAAATGCACTAAGGAGAACCAAATTAGGTACCAGTGCCGTTCGGCCAAGTCTAGGCTTAGGATTAAGATAAAAAGATTTTGTGTAGACTCTATCTTCAATCTATAAATTTATATGAAGATACATAGCTCCTAGGACATAAAGGAAGGACAATAAGAATGTAATGTGTGTAAAATGCACTAAAAAGGGACAAATTTGGTACCAGAGCCTAGGCCAAACGCTTATAGTTAAGATCAAAATATCTGGAGTAGACTCCCACTTACGCTACAAAGGCCCTTTCGAAATTGGTTCTTTTTTGGTGAATGGAACAAATAAAGATAAGGCCCTTTCGCTTTTTGGGGGTTTAGTAGGGTACACTGAAATAAAAAGGGATAACTATGGTAAATTGATATTTTTAGACCTACAATCTATAAATTTATGTGAAGGTAGCTCTTAGGATATAAAAAGGTATAATAAGCTACTTTTCGATATTCCAATATAATGTGGTAAAATGAAATAAAAATGGGACAGATTTGGTACCACTGCATAGGCCAAACCCTTAGAGTAAAGATAAAAATATTTGAAGTATGCTCTATCTAACACTAAAAATGCCCTCTCGAAATTCGTACCTTTAGGGTGGAAGGTGTAAATAAGGATGACTCCCTTATTTTGGGGGGTTAAATAGGGTAAACTGAAATAAAAAGTGATAACTATTGTAAATTGATATTTATAGGTATAGAATCTATAAATTTAATTAAAGGTAGCTCTTAGGACAAAAAGGAGGGATTGTAAGGTACTTTTCGAAATTAGAATGTTATGTGTTTAAAATGCACTAAAAAGGGACAAATTTAGTACCACTGCCTAGGCCAAACGTTAAGGGTTAAGGTACAAATAAAATAAATTTATGTGAAGTTAGCTCTTGGGACATTAAGAGGAGATAATAATAAGCTACTTTTCGAAATTCGAATGTAATGTCGGTAAAATGCCCTAAAAAAGGTGCAAAATTTGGTACCACTGCCGTTTGGCCTATGCGAGGCTTACTATTAAGATAAAAAATTTGGTAGAGACTCCTTCTTATAAGGGCCCTTTCGAAATTCGCACCTTTTTTGGTGAAATTGACAAACGAAAATAAGGCCCTTTCCTTTTTTGGGGGTTAAATAGGGTACTATGAAATAGAAAGGTATAAATATGGTAAATTAAAATTTATTGATCAAGAATCTATACATTTATGTGAAGGTAGCTCTTAGGACATAAAAAGGTATAATAAGCTACTTTTCGACATTGAATGTAATGTGGGTAAAATGCACTAAAAAGGGACAAATTTGGTACCAGAGCCTAGGCCAAATGCTTAGAGTTAAGATAAGATAAGATAGAGTCAAGTAGACTCTATCCTATACTACAAAGGCCCTTTCGAAATTCGTACTTTTTGGGAGAAATGGACAAATGAAAATAAGACCCTTTCCATTTTTGGGGTTAAATAGGGTACAATGGAATAAAAACGTATAACTATGGCATATTAATATTTATAGATCTAGAATCTATCAGTTTATGTGGAGGTAGCTCTTAGGACATAAAGAAGGAATAAGAACTACATTTCGAATGTAATGTGGGTAAAATGCACCAAAAAGGGACCAGCGTCTAGGCCAAACGCTTAGAGTTAAGATAAAAAGATTTGAAGTAGACTCTATCTTACACTACAAAGGCCCTTTGGGTGAAATTGACAAATGAAAATTAAATCATTTCCTCTTTTGGGGGGTTAAATAGGGTACTATCGCCGCTGTTCTGTATTCCGAATGTGGTTTGAATAGGAATCTTCCGTTCGGAATCGAGTTTCTAAATTTGTTATTTCGGACCCAAATATGTTTCCAATGTATGAAACATGTTCGAATGGGAAAATAAAAGCAATTTGCGTCAACGGAGAAATTAAGGACAATTTTATGAATTAGAAATTTGGATTCGATCCGCCCTCGGAATACATAAAATTTTATTATATGTGTCAGAACACACCAAAGCTCAAAACATAACACAAACAGCAAAAAAGGTCAAATTCCTGTTCGTGAAGCAATGTTAGTCGTACGATCTAGTTGTCGAAGCAATAAGGATACCAGTAAAAAGCGTTGTTGACTGGAATTTGACCGTTTTTTGGGTTTTTGTGTTAAGATTTGGGCTTTGGTGTGTTCCGACTCATATAGTAAAATTTTATGGCGAACATTTTTGAGAACATTTCATCCCCGCCCTCCCCCTTTTAAGAGGTGTTTTTTACGATTTGTTAAAATGGGGCCAACAATTACAGTTATGTGGGGGAGCTAGAGGGTTAATATGTTCCACAAAAATATTGGCCTTAATATTTTCTATAAAGTTTTCAAAAAAAAGTACCGGAAATTTTTTTTTTTCGCAAAAAATATTAAACAAGCGGTATCACCAAGTCTGAATTAGTTGTTGGACAAAAGCTGATGACACCTTTTTCGAGTGGCCCACTGATTTTCAGAAACTTTGGGGGCCCATAAAAAAAAATTGGTCACCAATTTCGCCAAACCGAGTATAGGGTTATACTACCCTTTGATAGTAGAATCGAACCTATGTATACTGTCAAGTCCGTGTATTTTTCAAAAAGTGTTCATTTGTTGCATAGTGTTATCAGAGAGAATATTGACTAGATCTTAATCAGATTATATTAAATTGGAGAGAGAAATTAAATTTGTGATATATTCAACATTTTTTGACAGGAATATTCAAACCTTTGGTAATGTTACTATAAAATTTGAAGGCTTAAAATTGTATTTGTCAAAAATTCTTGTCATTACATTGAAAATATTAATTAATTAATTAAATAAATACACATTGAAATACATTAGTAAGAGGACACCTCAGGAAAGTGATGGTGTCCATATAACTATTCATTACCACTTTATATCGTATATCGTTCATTCCACATCAAACCGATTTTTATAAAAAATATACGATGACGACTCCGATTTTCCCCATACATATTCTACTGTAGAAAATATTTTACTCTTATTTTGTGTGAACAAAAATCTTATGAGTGTACTCTCGTTAGCTTGTAGCAATCATCTACATGTTTTCATATTTTGTATTTTAGACAACATTTTCAATGACTATAGACTGACAAAGAATGAGCATCTTTCAACGTTCTGGCATCTCCCATCCTATGTACAAGTATGTGCCATATTTCATTATAACAAGGTGAGGTTATGTATACCTTAGCCCCACTGAAATTTTCTTGTTTGTTATTCATACGCCCAAAGGTCCCATTGTACAGGGTTTTCCAACAAGAGGTGTTATTTTGAATCACCCGGTATTTCGGTAGATGTCACTTTTGAAGCGTTTATTCTTTGCCATTTGATAAGTAGAAACTACGCCATTACTAAATGGAACGATACACGATTCAACAAAGCATTGAAATTATTAAAATTCGAAAATCATCGAAAAATATTCTTGACTGATGAGGCCCATTTCCACCTCGGTATCTACGTCAACAAGCAAAATTGTCGCATCTGAGGCTCGGAAAACCCAAGAGTTATTGTTGAGAAGCCTCTCCATCCTCAACGTGTGACGGTTTGGTGCGGTTTATGGCTCGGCGGGGTTATTGGACCTTACTTTTTCGAAATTGAGGTTAAATCAACAGCTACAGTGAATGGATTGCGCTATCGAGAGATGATTAATGATTTTTTATGGTCGGAGTTGGATGGTATTGATCTGGACAGCGTTTACTTTCAACAAGACGGCGCTACGTGCCACACAAGCAACGAAAACAATTGCTCTGTTACGGGAAAAGTTTCCGGACCATGTTATCTCTCGAAGAGGTGATCACAATTGGCCACCGAGATCTTGTGATTTAACACCTTGCGACTACTTCCTTTGGGGCCACGTGAAAGATAAGCTCTACGCCAACAGCCCAGCGTCGATTCAAGACCTCAAAGATATAATTCGTGAGGCTATCGAGGACATAGGGCAGCCACTTTGCGATTTGGTTATGGAAAATTTCATCAAAAGGATATGGTCCTGTAAACGTGGTCGTGGTGGCCATTTGGCTGATGTTGTTTTGCATTACTAACGGCATACCTTCCTCTTTATTATGAAATAAACATCCGATCATTTATCTCAAAAAATTACATTTTTCTTTGAATACCCAAATCACACCTCTTGTTGGAAAACCCTTTATATATGTCGGAACCCACCATAGCCCAAAACTTATCACAAACACCACAAAACAGTAAAATTCGAGTCAAAAACACCCTTTTGGAATATTCATGCATCAATGTTATTCATACGCCCAGTGGTCGAAGCAATAATTATACAAGTAAAGAGGGATTTAACAGGAATTCGACCGGTGTTTCGTGTTTATGTTAAGGTAGGGCTATGGTTATGTTTTGTGTGAACAAAAATTCTATGAATGCACTCTCGTTAGTATGCAGCAATCATCTACATGTTTTGCATATTTTGTATTTTAGACTAAATTTCCAATGACTATAGACTGACAAAGAATGAGCAATTTTTTTCAACGTTCCGGCATCTCCCATCCTATGTACGAGTATGTACCATATTACATTACACACAAAATGAGGTTATGTATACCTTAGTCCGACTGAAACTTTATTACTTGATTGTTACTCATACGCCCAAAGGTCCCATTGTGCAATCGTAATAATCATACACTCCAGGGTATTAGGAGTCGACTGAATAATTATGTAATATTGAAGTCTTAGTAAAAGCCTATTTTCTAAATAAAATAGATGCTTCATCTATTAATAGAATTAATCATACGCCGCATTAGATCTTTGGTAATCCTTTATTGACCTTTATTTGTGTGATTGTACTAACGTCTGTATTAAGCATTAGTGTCTTCCTTTTCATCCTCAGCATCCAGTGTGAAGGGTATATTTTCATAGCAAAAGTCCGAAATTTTTTCTGAATAAAAATATTTTTGCAGCAAATATTTGCATTGCTATAAAAACAACACAATCAACAGCAATTCACATACAGCTACACCTGTATATAATAACACATACTCGTATATTCACATTTGTATACAAGTGTTGAACACTTAGTTACATGTTACATGTACATATATGGACTTACATAGACACCTACACTTCAAGCACAATCAGTGTTAATATTCTTTTATATTATTTTATTAAACCAGAGTTTGTTTTTATTGTTAATTTTTTATTAGTTAAAAAATACTCGTATATATTGCTTTTCCACATGTTTTTTTCTTCCTGAGAGATTATGGTCATGATTAAGGATTTATGCAAATGTTTTTATTTTATAATTTTTATGTCTGTGTCTGTCGCGTAGTACGAATGAATGAACGTTGAGTTTATTTACTGAATGTCTATTATGTCATTTTCTCTCTCTCTCTCTCTCTCTCTCTCTGTATGTAGTTTATTATTTTTATTTATAATATTGTTTATGCAAATGTACATAGTTGTGTTGTATGTTTATTTATGCCATAACTTCAATGAATGTTAATAACTTTTGTATGAATTTGTCTGACGGAGTTCAAACTAACCAACTTTGATCGGTATTATTATTATTATGTAAATACCAAATTAGCATCCGATGAAAAAGTGGCAAATCTATTTAATATTTCCAATAGCAATGTTTGATTTAATAATGATAATAACAATAATAATAATTTTAATAATATCTCTCATAATTGCTTCGTATAAAATCATTTTCTTACTTATAACAATTGTGTAATTGTACAGATGTATAAACAATATTAATGGCTTAATTGGAAAATGGAAAATAATAACAAATTTAATTGCACACAAACAATGATTTGAAAAGTATTGAAGAATCTGGATCAAGGTTGTAGGTGCTATGAAAGTTATGTTTATAGTATTCATAGGAAGTAATATAAAATCGCCAAAGGGGGTTTCACAGTATTAACTAAGATTGATTTAATTAATATTCACAATTTTAAAATTCTTGCTCTTTTTTATTTAGATTTTATTTGATTTAGTTCATGGTACAATTTCATTACCTTAACATCTTACATCAGAAAGAAGAAATTGGAACATATGCTAATCTGAACATACATTAGTTTTGAAACTATTTGCATATCTGATACATGGAATAGTGAAGCATTTTCTGAATTATAGTGAAATCAAATCAAGATTTTTTTGTTGACACATTCGCGAAAATATTAAATAATGATAATTCTGTGAGGTAAAAATTAAATAAAAGGACAAGAGTGACATAATAGCCAACATTCTTAGGTTTTACCAAAATAGCTCCAAACCGAAGAAAATAAAATGGTAACTTATTCCTAATCCAGAAATAGGATTATTAAAGCCCAAACATAAAATTAGAAAGAAGCTGTCCTAAAATTAAGGAATTTGCGCCAAAAAATAGAATCTTTACAATAAAGACATTTCATAACTAAAATTAAGACATTTTCTTTATTATTTATAAATAACGACATTTCCTAAAATTAACGAATTTGCGGCAAAAAACGAATCTTTAAAATAAAGACATTTCATACCTAAAATTAAGACAATTTACATCATATTAAATACATTTTCTTTATTATTTATAAATAAAGACATTTCATAACTAAAATGAAGAAAATTTACATAATATTAAAAATATTATTTCTTTATTTCTTAATATGAGATGTCTTTATTTACAAAGTTGTTGTTTGGCGCAAAATATTATAATTTTATGACAAATTCTTTAAAATAAGGAATTTTTATAACTGAAACGAAGATAATTGACTTAATAAATTATCTTTACATTTACAATGAAATGTACTTATTTCAATGATTTAGAGTCTTTATAGGATAATCTGAAAAAATAGCACAATTTTTTGTCAATGTAGTACCGTATCATAGCATTGAAATGGTATAGTTTTCCAGAAATAGGATAAACAAATCCCAAACGTACAATGAGACAATTTTTTCCTTAATTTAAAGAACTTGTGTCTAATAACATTCTAATCTTTAAAATAAAGACACTTCTCACACATATGTGAGGAGAATTCGTATAGTATTTAGACATTTTTTGTAATATAAGGACATATTTTTACGCAAAATATTAAAATGAAATAAGGAGTTTTTAGAATGAAGCGAAAGCACTTGGCTTAATATTAAGGTAACTGTCCTAATATTAATAATGGAATCTAATTATTTGGGCGAAAATAAAATTATTTTTGCAAATGGTACAAAATGACATATTGCCCAATGCATATGTCATATTGCCCAAATTTTTCCCACAACAACACTTAACACGGTTTTTTGGGCGATATGACATTAATGGTTTGGACGAAATGACATTGGGCGATATGACGCAATGCCACGTATACCAGAAATAGGACAAATAAAGCCCCAACATACAATGAGAAAATCCTAAATTTAAAGTAATTGCTCAAAAAGATTTTTAATTTTTAAAATAAACACATTTCATACTTAATAATGAGGACAATTTACATAATATAAAGGAAATGTCTTAATTTCAAGTATGAAATGTATTTATTATAGAGCCAAGGTAGTTGTTTGCTGCAAAATATTAAAATTTATGACAAATTCTTTAAAATAAGGACACTTTATAGCTAAATTGAAGTCAATCTACAGAATATTATGGAAATTGTATGAAATATCTTTATTTTAAATCTAAGACATTCTTTAGCGCTTAATATTTAAGTTTGTGACAAATTCTTTCAAATAAAGACATTTGACAAATAAAACGAAGAAAAGTGACTTAACCTTAAAGAATTGTCTTAATATTTATAATAAAATTTAATCATTTCAATGATTATGAACAAATGCAAGAAAATCTGAAAAAATTGGAGAATAAATTTCAGTTCAGTGCCGTCTCATAACAGTGAAATGGTAATGCTTTCCAGAAATTGGATAAACAACGCACACACGTACAATGAGAAAAAATTGTACTAATGTTAGGAATTTAAGAAAAAAAAGTTTAATCTATAAAATAAAGACATATCATACAGTTTAATTGTAAGTATTTTTATTTTTAAGATAAAACCCCTTTTTGGCTCAAAATATGAAGAAAAATTTTCCTAAAATTAAATCATTTGCGTCTAAAAGAGTTATAATCTATAAAAATGAATGAATGAAATAATGAAGACAGATTCCATATATATATTAGTGACATTGTCTTCATTTTAAATATGATATATTTTTAATTTAAAGATAAAACCCTTTTGTCGCAAAATATGATGATTTATTACTACAAATACATTTTTCTTAATATTAAGGAAACTCTTTTAACTGTATGATATACTTTTCTTTTAAAGATTTATACATTTTTTGAAGCAATCTAGGATAAATTCTTTAAAATAGTAACATTTTTCAATTAAATTGAAGACAATTGATTTAATATTAAGGAAATGGTCTTAATTTTATGTATAAAATGCATTTATTTTAATGATCAGGACGCCTTTGTAGGAAATATGACTACTCCACACTATTTTATAGGGTGACTTTGTGGGTTTGTTTGTAACACCCATAAGTGGGAGAGATTTTTTTTTTAAATATTAGTAAGTTTTTTGGAGCAAAATATTTAAATCTAGGACAAATTATTCAAAACAAGAACATTTCACAATTAAAGCGAAGACAACTGAATTAATATTAAGGAAAGGGATTTTGGACAAATTCAAAACAATTAAGATCTTTCATAACTAAAACGACGACAATTTTCTTAATATTAAGAAAAGTATGAAACATCTTTATTTTAATAATTTGTTTTTTTTACACAACAATTTAAATTTAAAACAAATTAAGACATTTCATACTTAATATAAAGAAAATTTTCAAAATATTTTGGAAATTGTCTTGTCGTTGTGAGTACCGAAAATTCTGCAAAATTCTTTAAAGTAAGGACATAAAAGAGGTTATGATCTATAAAAATAAAGACATTTCATACTTAAAATAAGGACAATTTTCTTAATATTATGGAAATTGTGTTTATTTTAAGTATGTAATGTCTTTAATTTAAAGATATGGACTTTTTTTTGTCGCGAAATATGAAGTTTTATGACAAATTCATAAAAAGCAAGATTTATCATACGTAAAACAAAGACAATTTACTTAATATTAAGGAAGCTGTCTTAATTTAAAGTATGATATATTTTTCTTTTAAAGATAAGTATGTTTTTTGTGGAGCAAAATATTTAAATCTAGGACAATTTCTTTATTATGTTATTAATTTTATGTATGAAATGCACTTATTTTAATGATCAGGTTGCCTTTTTAGTAAAAAAATATGACTGAATATGAAGATTTAAAACCAAATTCATAAACTAAGATTTTTCATAATTTAAACTAAGACAATTTAATTAATATTAAAGAAACTGTCTTAATTTTATTAATGAAATATCTCTATTTTCAAGATTAGGATGTTTTTTGACGCAAAATACGTAAATTTGGGAGAAATTCTTTAAAATAAGGACATTTCGCAATTCTATTTATACAAAAAATCATAATATTTAACCCATTGGTATTCAATTATGTTTTCTTTTAATTTAAAGTTTTTACGTATGTCTGTTCGTCTGTTTGGCCGTCAAGCAACTCATTATTGTATTCCTTTAACCATGCCTATGTCCATTAGTTTGCAGTCTATTAATTTTGTTGTTCGTCTGTCTATCCTTCATCCTTCTTTTCACAAATTTCAATTTAAAGAACAATCATTTCTCTTTGTGTTCCACTGTAACATCACTTGTCGATCTTTTGATCCCAATGCCTTTGACCACAAATGTAATATTTCAAAATATATAATATTTTTTCTCTTTCATTCTGTTATTGATTTATCTTGTAAATCAATTCCGAATTGAATCAATAACCTCTATTCAATGGGCAAATGCATAATTCATGCGAAAAGCGGGAAAATCTGTTTATAAATCTACAGAATTTTCCTGGTTGTGTATGTATGCGTGTGTGTGTTTTCGGTACTCACAATTGGTGAGAAATGTAATTACATTTAATCACTCAGTGATTTAATTACACATTGCAAATGTTTATTTTGGTTTTCAAATAATACAAATCGTAGTGAAGAAATCAAACACACATTGGAAAAATGAGGAAAATCCAATCAACGAATTCGAACAGCAAACAAATCATAAAAATATTCAAAATTTTCAAAACAAAAAAAATTTAAATGTAATATTTAAATTCCTACAACAGAGAGAGATAGAGAAAAAACAAAAAAATTATTTTCATAATCAAAAGAACAAAATTTTTTGAAATGTATGCCGGTTTCATTTCCCTGTACTCTTGCCTGTTTGCCTTCTTCTGTCCCCGGGATTATCTTTTTCATGTTTTCTTGACTGACATGAAAACAATGAGGTTTTTTTTTTCCATGAAAAGCAAAATTTCTGTTTTTTTTTTTGGTTTTTGTCTATTTTTTAGTTCGCCCTCAATGTTTTGATATTAAAAATTATTTCCGTTTTTTTTCTTTGGTTCTCCTCCAAAAATTTTTCATTTTGAAGTGTGAATGGCCGTAAAATATTGGAAGAAATTAATTCTTCGGAGCGGGAAGGAGGGGAGGCATAAATGCATGAAATATTATTTCTGTGGTTTTATAATCAGCCACGAAGAAGAAACAAATCGCTGAAGAAATTTTTAAAATATAATTGAATTCTTGTTTTTCTTCTCATTCAATTGAATTTAATTTTGCCATCCATATCCAGTCGGGGAGTGTAATTTTTGTGTGTGCTATGAATTTTTCGGGGTACTTTCGGTGGACCAGTTTTCGAGTGGATTTATAAGCGTTAACAACGTAAAAGATCAGTCTGACAAAATTCGCGTATCTTATGGCGACGAAAATTATATAGAAGAAAAATTATATATATAAAAAAGGAAATGTCGCGAACTGAAAAAAAATATTTTTGTTTAAAAAATAGTGAATGATAAAAAATGCAGTTCATATAAAAATTATATTTTCTCAAATTGTGAATTAAGTTATTTAAACAAATCTATTTATTCTAAAAATAAATAAATCGAAAATCTAAAAAATATACATAAAAACGACTATCGAAGTTAGAAAAATATTTACGTAAAGAATGAACAGAAAAATTCACTTTTTAAAAATTATCCCTTCTGATTTTAGAAAAATTTTACACAGTAATTCTTATATTGTGTGAGACTTTTGGCAATTTTATTTTGCTAAAATCCTATGTGGTCCTGTGGTGCTAATGTGCAATGTTACCTATCTCAAATTGTCATATTTTGTTGCGTGCATTAAGGATATTCACACCAATGGGAGGCTCTGCTCCTCCTCTTCAAAACAGTGAGAGAAAGATGTCCTTGTGGTGAAAGTATATATAAATAAAGAAAACTGTTTCAATCTTCGAATGACCTGCAAAATTAGTTATTCATATCTTCAATTTGTTCCTACAAAAATATCTAAAATTCTTATTGGAACATTGATGAAGAATGAATGAATGATGCAAAGCGAAGTGATAGATCTATACTTTATTATACGGCTCGTTATAAAATAACTGTTCCAACCTTTTTGGCCATGTCCGTCTGTCTGTCCATGTATTCTTCTGAGCAGGTCACAAATTCGTACGAAAATTAGTACATACGCATTTATTGGACTAGGTCCCCTATGATGCCACTTTTTGACGATCAAGAGAAAACATTTTTCAACTCAATATCGTACTGAATCAGTCGTAATGAAAATGTGGCACATAGGTCAATTTTTTTTTGATAGTTCCCATATAAATGTACATTCCGATTAGACTCATTGACACTCTAGAAAACGCACTTTTTTCAGACAGAATGACGAATATTGCTCAAATGACTTAAAATGGCCCAAACCGAATTTCGGCCAAATATACTTGGTGTCTCTGACGCCTTTTTGGTCACTCCTTCGATGTGTTACACTTTTGGCCCGCAGCAACTGATATATACCAATAGGGGGTAGAATAGTAGGGGTAGAAAAGCAAGATTTTGTTGACGCTCTCTTACTTCTACCAAATGGACTATAATTTCTTATCTATAGATTTTATCCAGATAGATACTGTTTTCTTGCTGAAAACTGTACCTGTGTTGTCTAGGCATTGGAGACAATTTTAAATGTCCAACCAATAGAGATACAGATTAGGTATGAAGCCGCCCTCACGGCAGTGAGATTTAAAGTGATGGGCGAATGGAGCGGGAGCGATCATAGGTCATATCATCAAAAAATAATTGAGATTGTTGCAGGGATTTTAACTGATATAGCATCAGTATGGACAAGAATACCAGAGATATCAATAGTTGTTGAGTGTGAGACCCAGGTACCACACAGACAATCTTGGATTGATGGAACCCCAGCGCCGACACCCGCTCGAACTTGCTGTTATACATATGGCTCGAAACTAGGGGAAAGAACGTGACTCGTCCTTTATATCGAAGAACCCGAAACCAAACTTTTAGTCCGACTACCAGACCATAACACGGTCTTATAGGCGGAAGTCCGAGCAATTGCAGAGTGTGTGCGCTGGCTTAGCGCTAACACAAGAACAACAAATGTTAATATTTTTACAGTTAGCCAAATGGCTATCAAGACAATAACGACTTGAGCAGTTTAATCAAGGACAGTTCTGGATTGTAAAATGACGATTAACGATTGCTCTGAATACGGCACAATATGCATCACATGTGTGCCTGATCATCACGGAGTAAGAGGAAATTAGAAAGCAAATGCCTTGGCATCACGAGCCAAGGACTTCACAGCCACGCGTTCTGAACTGAAAACATTGGCGAATAACACCCATATCACGCTATGGAATAGTGAAACCATTGGGGAAACAACAAGAATCTCGTGAGGTGACCCAAACGAGGACAAGACCAAAACATTGCTGAAATTGAGCAAAATAGAGTCAAGTAAGATCATGGGTATTCTTACTGTGTGTCTGTGCCCAGACTTACTAGCACATCTGCATAAAACAGGAGTTGTGGACATCAGCGCCTATAGGGCATGTGGTGAGGATGAAAAACATTGGAGCACTGCCAGTGTCCAGCGTTGGCAAACAATAGATCCAATTTCTTGGAAAATTACTCTTTGTTTGTCATCACAAACATTGGAGCACTGCCTCTCCAGTGTCCAGCGTTAGCAAACAATAGATCTCGTTTCTTGGGAAATTACTCTTTAACAGACTTGACCCAACTTAGTGGCGTAGACTGGAAAACAATTAAGGAATATGTCGATAATACAGATTTCCTAAAATAACATTTTCAAGACTAGTCCAGGAAACAAATAATAAGAGTGTACAAAAGGCCGAATGCTGGCTTATGTGTATGTCCAAGGATATGAGGCTGAGAAATCTGCCTTATTTTCTCAACCTAACCTACTGTTTTCTTCATAAGGATGTTCTTCGTTAGCTTTCAAAAATTTTAATAAACAATTTTCTTCCTATTTTTATGGTGTCAGCAAAAAAGATTTTTTGAGAGAAAATCAATTTTTTTCCTATTCTTTTAACTACAGTTACTAAACTGGGTCAGAACACTTAATATCGACCTATGTAGTTTCTTTTTGCTAAAATGTTTATAAGCAGTTACAAATAGGTAAAACAAGATCTGGCTTTCTTTTTTTTAAATTTTTTTTTGATAAAATGTTGTAGGCATTTTATTTTTTGAAAGAGAACACAATGCGCCATTTTCTGTAACTTTAAAAAAAAAAATTTCCGTTAGTTTTTTTTTGAAAAAAAACCTTAATAGAAAAATTGCCCCCTCGATTTTCTTTAAACTTTTACAGAATATTCGCCGCACTCTTACAAATCCAGAACAGTAAAAAATTTTTGTGAGACTCACTGTGCAGTGTTTTGCCAAAACGGACGAAAATTGTCAGACTAGTCTTGGTATTTCGTCCATAACTTTTGCAAATAGTGAGTCTCACAAAATGTTATTGTTCTGATTTTGAGAGTGCGACGAATATTCTGTGAAAATTTGAAGAAAATCGATGGGGAGCAATTTTTCCTACAAAGGTTTGTTAAAAAAAACTTTGGTAAAGATGCAAAGTAAACTTTGCAAAAATGTGTTCAGGCGTTCGAGAGCAATTATAAATTTCGTAAAACACAAAAACTTATTTTTTTAATTTTTTCAAAAATTTTTTTTAAAATTTTTTTTTTTTAAATAATGATTTTACATAACATTTTAGCCCAAAATAAACTACATAGGCCGATATTAAATGTTCTGACCCAACTGCTATTTCTAAGTGGAAGTTTTTTTGATGTTTTTAATGATTTGTAACTAGGATATTTTCCTGGCTACCTCCATTTTGTGTTATAGAATATAATTTTTTTTAATAAAACGGCAGAGCAAATTAAAGCGTATCCCGGTTTTATCGAGCTTGTACTTCCATATGGCCCAATTACTAAAGGCAATTTTCAAGGAAATTGGAATTAAAAAAAATTAAATGACTCAAATTAAATTAATTAATTTATTTAATAAAAATACGGAATATGGACGCTTATATACTAAAGTTTAATAGAAAAAAATCCACATAAACTCTTACATATTTTGTAAATAATCCAAATTTAGAAATATTTTCAAAAATTTTTATAAAAATATTTTGGTAGCGCTTTTGATGTTAAATTTTGTTTAGAGTCAACCTAAAATGCATGTAGTTAAAGACACTGCTACTAGAAAAGTGATGTATAATTTTATATTGTTTAATCAAAAACAGACATTTTTCAAAAAAAGTAATTTTCATTTTCCAATTAATCTCCATTTTTTGTGATTTCGCCCCTCTGTGCGTCTGTTAGACAATTTGTTTGTTGTGATTATTTAATAAATACTTTTTCAAATGGCCAATAAATCTTGCGTTTCCCCTAATTCATTTGAATGTAGAGATCGTGGGACGAATTGAGTCGGCACCTGGCCCCGTTCGAAAGGATTTGTGGAAATTATAACGACGTTCTTCTCAATAGAACTTACACCGTGCCCAATATTGTAGTGACAGTCACTTCACATACCTCTTTAAAGAAGTAGTTAATATGTCAAGTATGTCAAATAACTACATATAATAAAAAAGAAAATTCGAATAAAAAGGTCGGCCTGAGGTCCCTGACATATAAAACCTATCACGAAACTTATTTTATTAATCCTAGAAATAAGTACGTTTTTAATTAAAATTAAGAAAATTTAATAAGTATTAATTAAAGGGTTTTCCAATAAGTGTGATATGATTTGTTTGAAAAAAAAAACACACTTATTGTTAAGGAAATTAAAAAGTTTTTTATTTAATGTGAAGTACAATAGATACAAGTAAGTTCTAAATAAAACGTTATTCAAATCGTCTCCACGACTTCTTCTGCAGAAACGAATTCGATGAACCCATTTTCGAGCACTTATGTCATGAATCGCACGTTCAATATTGACTTGTAAAGCTTAAAGAGAGTCTGGTTTATTTCGAAAGACCAATGACTTCAAGTAACCCCACAATCAGTAGTCTAATGGTGTTAAATCACAACTTCTTGGAGGCCATTCAATATCACAATTTCTTGAAATAATCGAATCTCCAAACTTTTCTCGCAACAATTCGATTATTTCATTTGCTGTGTGGCACGTAGCCACAAAAGCTAAATATTGCTCAAGGATGGAAAGTGTTTTTTTTTATTTAAAAAAAAATGGACTTAGCATCATTTTCAAATGTGAACGTAAAGTTCATTTAATACCACTGGTGTCAAGGTCGTAGGTCGACAGGAAAGTGTTTTTTTGGTTTTAAAAAAAATTTACTTTTTGATAATAAAACTGAATAATTTGTAAACGTTGTTCTTGCGTATATCTCTCCATGATGAAATTGTAAACACTTCTGAATACAATTAAAAAACCAAAATTATCTGTTATGAAATATTACAAATGGCCGAAACATGACTTCAAAATCATATCATCCCTATTGGAAAACCCGATATTTAATACCTGTCAGGAAATTAATTTTCCCGGCCCGGGATAGGGGATATGAGGTTCTAATTGACATTATTGTAATCTCAGGATTGCTTAAAGCGGAACCTTTCACTGATCCGATTGGCTGGGGGTTGAGTAATGTTAATTAATTCGTGTTCAACACACCAAAAACAAGTAAGAAAGTTTCAGTCGGGTAAACCGTTTAAGGTATACCCTCACTTTGTGAGTAATGTTATATATAACATTACACGAACTAATGTGTCAATTTGTGTGGGAGGTACCAGAAGGGGTTTAACAAATACACCTTTTTTTATCGGTAAGCAGTAGATTCTTTAAATACATTGCACTGTGCCGAAATATAAGCGCTTGTGTGCCCTGGTATATTAACGTAACGAGCTAGTCAATTTGGTATGATTTGGACGTTTTGTGGGGGAGGTACACAAAGGGGCGTGGTGATAACGCCCACTTTTCATAGGACTGTAGGCACCATAACACCATTACACTGTACAAAATTTCAAGTATTTGTATGCACTGGTATTAAAGTTATAAGCCGTTAACTTTTGGTGTAAAACGGTCCATTTGTGTGGGAGGTACCAAAAGGGACTGTACTATAATGCCCATTTTTTACTGGTTTATAGGCGATACAAAAAAATTGTACTGTACACAATTTCAAGTACTTTTATGGACTTGTATTGAAGTTATAAACAGTTCAATTTTGAAGCAATATGGTCCATTTGTGTGGGAGGTACCAAAAGGGTCGTGACACATCGCACATTTTTCTCGAGGTTATAGCGACTAATAAACTTATACTAAGTGTGTAACTTCAAAAGATTTGAATAGATAGTATAGAAGTTATTAAAGAATCAATATTTCACTACATTTTAACCCTTTGTGTGGGACGTACTAGAAGGAGTGGACCAATATGGCCCATCTTCGAACTTAGCTGGAGATAGAAAGAAATATAACCACATACCAAATTTGACGTCAATCGGTTACACCCTTCGAGACTTATCGTGCGCACCAGCCTGCAGAGAGACAGACAGACGGGCGGACGGACATTTCTCATTCGACTTAAAATGACCCAAAACGAATATCCACCGAACATACTTCGGGTCTTAGATCACTCCTTCGATGTGTTACACTTTTCTCCCGTAGCAAATGATATACAAGTATATCCTCGTATCACTAAAGTGAGGGTATACATATTGATCATGCTATGGCTTCGGAGGAAAAATAAAAAAGATAGACGACTGTGGGGCACCAGGACATACTCGTAGCTACTTACCAGGTTACGAATTGGTAGACGAATGTGCCGGGTTAGACTCTTAAGCGCAAGAAGAACATCAACATTAGGTCAAAGGACTGGCAGTAGCAGAAACTACGTCGAGGTGGGAATCAGTATAGTGTACGTTGATTTCTTTGGCCGCTCATTGATGTGACACATGACAAAGGGCTGCTTTCGATTTGCAAGAGGACACGTAGTATTCTCACAGGTGGCATCATCGGACACTACGTGATAGGTCACATGGCTGCGCGCAGGTGGCTTTCATTTGAAGACATCCGCAGAAGATGTTTAGATGAAGAAGAGGAGATAGCTGTGCTGCACTTGCTATGTTCATACAAGGGTTTGAAATATAGGGTGATCCAAGTAGAGATACTTTTTTCAATAGCCTTTTTTGGTAGATCACGTGTGAGTCGTGTCATGCTGTCATCTGATTTTTGTTAACTAGTGTTTGGCATTTCATCATGGAAAATCTTACGCCTGAACAACGTCTCAGATGGTCCATCCGTTGAGTCTAATTTTCGATGACTCGATTATGTTGACCATAAGTTGAGCGTGACAGGTCTTATAGATAACCTTCTAAATTCGTTCTGGGATATTTTACTGAGTGTCAAGCCAGAACTTCCTGTGACAAAACCCTGCTTCAGTTACCATTTTTTTTTGCATAATAAAGGGAAAACCTGAGGATCAACTCATATATAAAGGATATATCACACTCCCGGTTTCGTACCGGTGCCATTTCCCATTGAGTTGTTATATTTAACCATTTTAAGTTAACTAAATTAACACAAAAGCAACTAATTTTCGTTCTCTTTCTTTCCAAGAATAGAAAACTTAGTTTTATTGCTGAATTATACGAGTATTTTCAAAATTTTGTAGAATTAATTGGCAAAATGTATAAATGAAAATGGAGTCTAAACAACACATTTCAGAGTATTCTGTCACTTTCATTACTTCTCATAAGACATTAAACTATTTTCAAATAACAAAATGTTCTTTGTTTAAGTTATATTCCAAAACATGCATATTTTTTAATTAAGATAATTAAAATAATTCTAAAAAATCTGGCAGAATTTGGTGAGTTAAAATCTTAAGCACATCCAGAATATTCACAGAAATAATAACAGACAAAATATCAACCCTTCTGCCCACCTTCACATGTGTAAGCAAAAGTTTGCAACAAAAAATAAAATTAAGATAATTAAACTAATTCAAAAAAATCTGACAGAATTCGGTGAATTAGAATCCTAAGCAAATACAGAAAATTCACATAAATAATAACAGACAAACATAAACCCTTCTGCCCAACTTCACATGTAACTATAAGCAAAAGTTTGCAACAAAATATTAAATCCTATTTTAAAAAAGCATAGAAACAAAATAAGCGTTAAAACCTCGAAAAAGAAAACAGTATAAATTAACAAATAAACATCCAGAGAGATATATTACAAAATACAAGATTTAACACAACATTGTGATAAAAATCATCAAAAAAAGAAGCTAAAAAAACTAAAACTGGCGGTGCCAAAATAACAACTGAATTTTTAGTGTTTGTTTTATACGACAACAAAGGACATCTGTCACACAATAAAAACGGGAAATAAACCAAAAACGTTAGTAACAAAATTTTTTTACTTTGTTGCAAGCGAAGTGGCCTTACAGGAACCTACCAACCACCCACCCACATCCGACATAAAAAGCAAATATTTTTGCTAAAACATCTCTCAACGCCCCTATAAAAACACTAACCGGAAACAAGGTGACATCTAACTTTTTGTGCATGCTTCCGGTGCTTTTTAAAGGCTGCATCCGGCCACTATTGTATGCCATCGTTTGGCATTAGAGTATTATTGCGAATGTGTGGGGGTGTGTGTGTGTGAGTCTCCAACAAAGTTTACCCTGTGATAGTATTTCATAAGTTTTGCTGGTCTTCTGGTCCTCTGACTTTGGCTGTCACAATTCTTTTTTTGGTAAAACAATAAACTTGTCTCTTTTTTTATTAAAAGACAATATTTTTTGGTGTGAATTACAAGGAGATCTATAACAACAACAAGATTACAACCAAACATACCAGTTCTATGAGATTTTTTGTTAACAACAAGAACAACAGTTGTGGCTGTAACTTCGCCCACTGATTCAACCCCCAAAGGTGAACCTTCCAAAAGGCCACCAAATGGGTCTGCTAAACCGGAAAGATCAAAAAGGTGTAAGTAATGCGTAGTATAAAAATATTTTGTTATTGTATAAAATGCATTATTAAATATTTTCAGTCCAAAAAAATCTCTAAACTCCACTAAAAGTTTTCGACAAAATCATTGCAGAAAAAGTTCAATGCTTTTTTGAAAATAGTTTTAGTTATAGTTTAGTACCTGATTGTTGAATGTAGATTTAGTTTTTTTCTCTTGCCCAGGTATAGGGTAGAAAACTTGTGATTTATGGAATTTTATATAGAGTTTTCCATGGCATGTGTTTATTGAGTTGTAGTTTATGTAAAAGTATGTAATATAATTTATTTAAACGGTAGTTGGTTGAAGTAGATGTAACTACTTAAAAAATGTATTTATAAATGTATTATGCGTATACGTAATATTCATTTAATTGGTTTCAGAGTGCTGAAACGAAGGAGACTGGACGGTATACATTTACGATATCCGTATATGTATGAGTAATACTAATTTAATTGATTATACGCAGGGGTGAACGATTTTTACTGAAAGTTGCATTGTGTGTATGTGTAATATTAATTTAATTGGATTTATGGTAGTCATTCGTAGGGGTGAACGATTTTTATTTATTGTTACATTATACATGTGATTTTAATTTACTTAATGTAAAATTACTCATACGTCATTCGTTTCTTTTAAGTTTTTTTTTAAATTAAAAAATAAAAAACTTCAAAGATACTAGATTAATTATGAAACCTAACATATTAATTTTAAAAAACATAACGTGCCCAAATCTGGGTTTATGATGGAAGTAATTCATTCAAGTTCAGAGTTAACACAAGTAAAAATATCGAAAGAGTGACCTAAGACCCCAAATATGTTTGTAATTTGATAAATCTAGAGAAACTAACTAAAATTCGAAAAAGTCAGCAAAGTTTTAAATGTGTTTTTTAAATAAAATATATTTGGAAAACTTCTTAAACAATAACTTTATTTGTGTGGAAACATATATTTCATTTGTGAAATATATTTTGTTCTAATATATTAATATATGCGTTCCAAACAAAATTTCTTGATTTTCAAATAAAATTTTTTTGTTAACAAATATATAATATTAAAAAAATGTTTCCAAATATAATTTCTTTCAATTCAAACATATCAAAAATGGCGATTTCCCCCTTGTACATTCTTTAAAGTTATTAAATGCAACTTAAATTGATAATAATTTAATTAAGACTCAAAAATTTAAATACATTTTCGAACATTTTTTTTTGAGTGAAGTTGAGGAGTTTCTTAAGTCGATTTACCCGACTGAACTTTCTTAGATACTTGTTTTGTTTTTGATTTTCCTAAAGTACACGGGGCAAAATCGCCTTTTTTGATATGTTTGAACCGAAAGAAAATATATTTGGAACACAATTTTTTAAATATTATATATTTCTTAGCAAATACATTTTATTTGAAAATCAATAAAATATATTTGGAACGCATATATTAATATATTACAACAAATTGTATTTGCAAACTAAATTTCTCAAATAAAATATGTGTTTAAATACAATTAAAATTATTATTTAGGATATTTTCCAATATTAAATATTTTATTTAAAAACGATTTCAAAAACTTTTGCTGACTTTTTCGAATTTTAGTTTTTATTTTTCCTTGGTTTCGAATTGTACCTCCCAGTTATGATACCATATGCAGCATTAACTTCTGTTTTAAATCAATCATTTCAATTTTCTGAGTATTCCAAGCCATCATAGTTGTCTATCCTCTAAGTACTTTATTATACGATTTCAATTATTATTATTTATTATTTTTACGAACATTAAAAATTTCTAAAAATTTAACTTTGAATTACTGAAAAATTTAACACAATTTATGTATTTTATTAATACTTAAATGCAAATAAATATTTGTTTCGAAATAACGGTCACATTGGGATGTTAACAAATATTTGTTTAGAAAAATATCTTCCCAAATCACACAACTTTTGTGTGTACCAAATATTATATATTTCGAGTGTACACTAAACATATATATCTTTCAAGCCGAATATGTTTGGGACAATATACTACAGAAGCGATTATTTTCCAGCGTGTAGCAATAAACAAACTACACCTTTCTAAGAAATGTTGTCAGAGACCACATTTTCCTAATGAAAATATATCGGAAACCACTTCTTTATAAGATAAGTAGCCACAGACAATGAATGGCAACTATTTAACAGATTTTCTTTAGGTAAAGTTTTCAGATACCACTTATTTCTATGGAGAAGTTCTCAGTGGTAATGTATTCCTGAGGAAAAGTGAGAGGACTCCTTTTCTATAGAGATAGTTATTAGAGACCACATGTTCCTAAGAAAAAGTTGTCGGAGCCCACTTTTTCCTAAGCAAATGTTGTCAGGGGCCGCCTTTTTCTAAGAAAGTCAGAGGCCACTTTTCCCTAAAGAAGTTATTAAATGCAATTTAAATTGATAATAATTTAAATAGAACAAAAAAAGAAATACATTTACGAATATTTTTTTGGGAATGAAGGTGAGCGGATTCGTAAGTCGGTTTACCCGACTATTTTTGATATTCCTAAAGTGGCAATAAACAAAGATCATGCCAGATACCATCTCTTTCTAAGAAAAGTTGTCAGAGACCACCTTTTCCTAAAGCAATTATATATATCGGAAACCACTTCTTTATAAGATTAATTGCCACAGACAAGTTGTCAGAGAACACCTTTTTCTAACGAAAAGTTGTCAGAGAATACCTTTTTCTAAGGAAAAGTAGTCACAGAATAGATCTTCCTAAGGAAAAGTTGTCAGACAACACATTTTCTTAGGAAAAAGTTTACATATGTTTATTAAGGAAAAGTTGTTAGAGACCATATTTTTCCAAAGAGTAAGTTGTCAGAGACCACCTGTTACTTAGGAAAAGTTTCATAAGGAAAAGTTGTGAGAGACCACTTTTTCCTAAGAAAAAGTTGTCAGACACCATCTTTTCCTAATGAAAAGTTGTTGGAGACCACCTTTTCCCTAAGCAAAAGTTCCCACTTTTTCCAAAGGAATATTTGTCAGAGACCACCTTTTCCAATGGAAAATTTGTCAGAGACCACTTTTTCCAAAGGAAAAGTTGTCAGAGAGCAACTATTCCTAAGGAAAATTTCTTAGATGCCACAATTTCCTAATAAAATGTGTCAGATACAACTTTTTCTGAAGACATGCTAAAGGAAAGGCTGTCAGGGAGCTCTTTTTCCTGCGGAAGTTAATAAATGCAATTTAAGTAGATAATAATTTAATTAGAACAAAAAAATAAATACATTTACGAATATTTTTTTGGGAATGAAGATGAGGGGATTCATAAGTCGGTTTACCCGACTGAACTTTCTTAGATACTTGTTTTATTTTTGATTTTTCTAAAGAAGCAAAATAAACAAAGATCATGTCAGATACCATCTATTTGTAAGAAAAGTTGTCAGAGACCACCACAGAAAAAGCTGTCAGAGAACACCTTTTTCTAACGGAAAGTTGCCAGAGAACACCTTTTCCTAACGAAAAGTTGCCAGAGACCAACTATTCCTAAGGCAAAGTTGTCAGAGACCACTCTTTCATAAGGAAATTTTCTCAGTGACCACTTTTGGCTAAGGAAAAGTTTTCAGAGACCACCTTTTTCTAAGAAAAATTTTCTCAGAGACCACATTTTCCAAAATAAAAGTTGTTAGAGACCACTTTTTTCTAAGGACAACTTATCAAAGACCATCTTTTCCTAAGGAAAAGTTGTTGGAGACCACATTTTTCCTAAGGAAAAGTTGTCAGAGACCACCTTTTCCCAAGGAAAAATTCCCAGAGACAACCTTTTCCTAAGGAAAAGCTGTCATAGACCACCTTTTCCGATGATATAACCTTTTCTAAAGCAAAAGTTGTCAGAGACCACCTTTTCCAAAGCAAATGTCGTCAGAGACTTACTATTCCTAAGAAAAATTTCGTACATGTCAAACGTTATCAGAGAGCACATTTTCCTAGGGAAAAGTTATAGGAGACCAACTTTTCCTAAGGAAATGTTTTTAATTTCATCATTAAATGTTCTCAGATACCACTTTTTCTAAAGGAAAGCTTCTCGGATAACACCTTTTCCCAAGGAAAAGTTCTCATAGTTTATCAGATACTAAGAAAAGTTATCAGTTGTCAGATACCACAATTTCTTAAGAGAAAAACCATCTCTATTTAAGAAAAATTGCTAGAAACCACCTTTTGCCAAGAAATAATTGCCAGACACCAGATTTTCGTAAATAAAAGTTATTAAGGTTTTTCATAAGAAAAGGTGCTAGTAACCAACTTTTCATAAGAAAAATTATTAGAGATCACCTTTTCCCAAGGATAAATTGTCAGAGATTACATTTTCCCAAGGAAAAGTTGTTAGAGACCAACTTTTTGCTAATGAAAAGTTGTCAGAGAAGGTTGTTCTAAGGAAAAGTTGTCAGAGGCCACCTTATGAAAAGGAAAAGTTTTCTGAGACAACCGTTTTTAAAGAAGAAGGTACCCGAGAGCGCCTTTTGATAAATAAACGATGTCAGAGACCACCTTTACCTATGGAGACGTTAGGTCCGAGGCCATCTTATTCCGAGAAAAAGAAAAATCTTTTCATAAGGAAACTATGTCAGAGACTATTTCTTTATATGCAAATTTGCCATTTCGTTATAAAAGAAGTTGCCAGAGACGAAATTTTCCTAAGAAAAAATGGTTGGTCATCACATTTTCCTAAGGAAAAACTGTCAGAGACCACATTTTCTTAAGGAAATGTTGTCAGAGAATAAATTTTCCCAAGCAATAGAATTCAGCGACCAAGGTTTCCTAAGAAAAGTCGTCAGATACCGCTTTTTTCTAAGTTGGCGGAGTCTTCCTCTTGCGAGGGATAAGTTGTCAGATTGCACCTATTCCTAAGGAAATTTGTCAAAGACCACTAAGTTAGACCTTTGCTTATGGATTGATTTCATCTTACCACATAGTTTGATCGGCTTAGCTAAGTCCGTCTGTCTGCCTCTCTGTATACATATTCTTGTAATCAAAGTACAATGTACAATTTTCCAATTGCTATAAAATTTGGGACTAACTTTTTTTTGTGGAGGAGGATCCCGATTTGAATTGATGTAAGAAAATTCAGTTTTATATATATAGCCCTTTTTGGAATAAATGTCTATCTTAAACGATCAAAATTGCAAGAGAGCCAAAATTTTGAATTTGGATATATCCTCCTTAATCAAAGAACGAACTCTGTTAGATTTAAACAAGTAGAGACGGATTAAGTTCGGCCAAACCGAATCTTATATACCCTCCACCATGGATCGCATGTGAATGGTTACAGGTACTAATAAACTCATTATAACAAATTTCAGCGCAATTTGTTGAAATTTGAGGTTTTTGTGGCGTTACGAAGTCAAATCTAGAGGGACTTTGTATGGGGACTATATAAAAACGTGGACCTATGCCTACCGTTGTTAGTGGGAAAGATTCCGGGTATCAGAATCACGATCAGTTAACGTTTGTGGTCTCTATGACGTTAAGAAATCAAAACGTGGAGATGATATATATGGGAGCTATATCCAAAAATAGACTAATACTGTCCAATTTCAATCGCAACATACCTGCAGATATAAGAAGTATATGTACCAAATTTCAGCCACCTAGCTAAAGTATTATAGATTGTAGCGTGATTACAACGGACGGACAGACAGACGGACATGGCTAAAACGTCTTAGAATTTTACGACAATTAATAATATATAAACTTTATGGGGTTTCAGATCAATATTAAGTGATGTTACAAAAGGAGAGACAAAATTAATGTACCCCTTATCCTATGGTGGAGGGTATAAAAAAATATCGTTTCATATTTTGATAGATGAACCGATATATGAATTTCAGAATCCGTATTTTCAACTGATTTTTATGACATTTTAAATGGAGTAGTTTCATGATACAAAGAGGAGCACTAGAAATTTTTGTAGTTTCCAATTTAGAGCTATTATACGTGCGAATTTTTTGCTCTAAGAAGGAGATGTAGGATATCACATGATCGAATCCGCCCGATTTTAGTACTTTATACTTTGTTTTAATTAAAATTGATTTTTTCTGTAGGAACTACTGTATTAAACACGGACAAACATTATCGATTTGGTGCAGATATTTTGAAGTCTGCTATATTTTCATCGTCTGATTTGGCATTTAATTGAGAATATGTTTCCTTATTTTGTTCTAAAATGATGATATACTCGAATGGTATCATCTAGTCGACTTCGACTTAGACTTTAGCATTTATATGTATCATATTAATCCCACAAAGAATCAAATGTTTGCCATTGTTGTATAGTTGGAATTTAATAATAACATTCCTGTGCTTCACAAATTGTTACATCTCATTTAAAATATAATAAATATATATACTTATTTTCAATAAATTTACAATAAAACTCAATTTGTTATACATTTGTGTAGCTGACAATTCATTATCACAATAATTGACCCCCCTGTGGGTATGAGCAACAAATATTTAATTACTATACAATCTATTGTATTATATATAATAATCATACGCCACATGCTACAATTGATTACAATTTTAAACTATTTTCAATTGTTACTAATAACAAAATTCCTCATTTAATACCAATTAAAATCAAAACTATGCACGATTTAAATATAAATCACTTCAACAAGTGAACGTTTAACATTCATTAAAATCGGTCAATCACATGAAAAAATAACTAAAATAGTTATGTGTGAACAACAAAATTAGTTCCAAAGAATTGCCACTTCTAATTGAAATTACCGAATATCAAAACGTTTTTCAGAGTCAAATTAAAATGTTATTAATTATATGCTTTAATAAAAAAAAAATACTCCGTTTAAACTTTATTCTATTATTATTAGCATCAAAGTTAAAGAGAGAAAAAAAACAGAGAAAATCTGCAAAAAGTATCAGGAAAAAATTTATTATCAAATTTCATTAAATGTTTACCATATACTAGAGTCAACAACAAAAAAGTGTTTGTTGTTTTTTTTCTTCTTTGCTGGGCTATTATACTGGTTGCTGCAATTTCATTAAATCACTTCAAAACAGTTTATCTTATAATTTAATTGTCTGCCTGTCTGTCCGTTGTTGCGTCCGTCTGGTTGTCCATGTCCGTCCGCAGCAGAGGCTGTAGTGACGCCTGTCAGTTGTGGGTTTGTGTTTGGTCGGTTTGATCTTAAATACACATCAACCAGGCTGGGAGCCAGGATATGAGGGTATAGTGAATATATATACAGATGTCAGCAGGACTATACATTTTTCAAGTCTATAAATTGTTTTAAGTGCGGGAAATTGATTAAAATGAAATATTTTAATATTTTATTTATTTTTTTTTTCGATTATTTAAACTCGCAATATACTCTAAAATGTACAATAAGATATATCTATAATTGTTTGATATCACATGGACTATTAACTGTCTATTTTGAACACTATCCTTCTAACACTTTGACGACCACTGGGACATATATGTCCCATGCGACTTTTTTTGGAATTTTTACCAGAATTGTGTCTAAAATGTTCCAATTTGCTTTAAATTTATATTTAGAAAGAAGAAAACCTACGAAAATGTTTGATTCCACTGAAATTTTTCGACCATTTTTTTGATTTTTCTAGTAGTAACACAGAGAAGTACAAAAAGTTGGTATTTTTTTCAAACCTAATGGTCGTCAAAGGGCTAAAGAAATCCCAATTCTAAAGCATATATACTTAGATCGTTTGCACTGCACCCTAATAAAACCACTCACACATCTCCCTACGCATTTAAATAATTGTATTCGTTTAATATATATACATACATAGATAAATATACTACACATATATATTACCTACACACACATACAAATAGCACCACCACAACAACATCCCGCCGACATACAACGCATGTTGTTTATCAACACTCAAGGCATAAATAACATTATTATAAATTATATGATGAGTGCGTTGTTGAGTAGATTTAAGCTGAAGCCGCCGTAGCTAACTAAACGTTTTAAATGTTATTTGCCGGTGTTGTTATTGCTCTTGCGCTGTTCTAGAGATTCTTCATCTTTTCCTCTGTTCTAGGCTGCTTTTATGCGAAGAGTGTTTTTCCCCCGTTTATTTCTGCTTTTTACCATTTATTTAAATCTCATTTTAATAGCGGTTTTTTGTTGCTGTTGCTCATCTTGAATCAGAGAGTGAATTTTCTATGGTAGAAGTGTTGTCGGTGAGAGGGCGAACAGAGTACGATAAGTTGAAGAAAAGCTTATTAAACGTAAGAGTTCTTCATGGGAATCGTATAATGAACGGTTTATCAAAGAGAACAGTGGTTAACAAGGGGTGCAAGGAATGAAGGTCCTTTATTTTTACCCAAACATAATTTTTACAAATATTGAGTCCCCAAAAATCCATTTTTTTTTAATTTAAAGTTTTTAAAAAATTATTTCGAACAAATGTTATAATTTAAAAAAAATTATATACACAAAAATATTTCTCGTATATTCTTAATTGTCGTAAAATTCTAAGACAATTTGGCAATGTCCGTCTGTCCATACGTTCGTCCGTCCGTCAGTTGTAATCACGCTACAATCTATAATACTTCAGCTAGGTGGCTGAAATATGGTATATATGCTTCTTATAGCTTAAGGTAGCATGGGACTGAAAATGTGATACATACGAGGTGTGTTCAAAAAATATCGCGAATTTTTAATTTCCGCGGCCTACGTGTACATATTTGATTTTTGATATTTTTGTAGCGTTATATTGGTACTCATGTCCCTTACTTATGCTGACAAGGTTGGCCATTTTGAATGTTTAGTTAATTTTTGACAGCTGTTGTGCTTGGATGTATTTTAACTTGTCTTCGATTCTGCATAAAATTTTGTGTGAAAAACAAAATAAAGTGCGCTGACGCATTCTGAATGTTGACTATGGCATATGGTGAAGCTACCTTGGACCAAAGCAACGTTTATCGATGGTACAAAATGTTTTTAGAGGGCCGAGAAGATGCGAAGGACGAACAGCGTGCCGGACGCCCGAGTTCGGTCGAACGTAAAGGTTTTGCTCACAGTTTTCTTTGATTGCAGGGGCGTGGTGCTTTATGAGTTCTTGCCACAGGGTAATACGGTCAATAAAGAATATTACCTACAAGTTATGCGCAAATTGCGCGAAGCAATCCGCCAAAACGCCCGGATTTGTGGAAGAACAAAAACTGGCTTTTGCACCATGATGACGCCTCTGCACACACATCGTTGCTTGTGCGCGAATATTTGGCCAAAAACAACACAGTAATGGTGCCGCAGCCACCGTATTCCCCTGACCAAGCCCCCTGTGACTATTTTTTGTTCCCTAAACTGAAAAGGCCCATGAAAGGACGACGCTGCGCCACGATTGAGGAAATAAAGACGGCATCGAAGGAGGAGCTGAACAAGATCACAAAAAATGATTATTTGAAGTGCTTCGATGATTGGAAAAAACTTTTTGCAGAAGTGTATTATGTCCGAGCGGAATTACTTTGAATAGGACAAAATAGATATTCATGAATAAATAAATAGTTTTTGAAAAAATACAAAATTTGCGATATTTTTTGCATACCTCGTACCTACATTAGACTTATTAACGCCCTAGAGACCACAAATGTCAACTGATCGGGCTAAAAATTGGTAACTGGGGTTTATTTGTATCCGAAAACCTTCATACAAACAACGGTAGCCATAGGTCCATGCATTGATATAGCGCCCATACAAAGGTCCCTCTAGGTTTTAGTTCTTAACGCGCAAAAACACAAATTTCAATTGAATCGGTATAAAATTTTGTAATATGACTTTATTTGTCATCATTATTTCCTGTCAAAACTGTCGACCTCGCTTCTCACCCCTTAACCCGTAAAAAATTACATTCCAATATTCAAAATATTCAAATAATATATATGGGGAAAAACACGTCAAAAGGCCCACTTTTTTCAATTTTATTCCGATCGCGTCTAAACTTGGTGGGGTGCAGAAGTACTTTGCGTATGCTATGTGCTTAAAATACAGCTTCCTAGCGTGATACGTTATGAAGATACAGGGTGTCAAAGTTGGAAATTTTGACCATTATATCTCCAGACTACGTGGGCCGATTTGAATAAACCGTGGCTTATATGACAGCTATTTAGAAACGCACAAAATGTGCATTGATAATTGTTTGCAAATATTCAATTTTCATATTTTTTTCTCGCGACTTATGTTTTCCTCGCGATTTTAGTTGTGTTCCACGGATGGGATTCTATATCTTTAAACTACAAAAATGAAGCCCATTCTGTTTACTTTATCAACACGAATTTTCGCAATGGGATGAAAAGCACAACAAAAGCTGTGGAAATTATAAATGTCAAACCTACTATTTTTTTATTATTACTTTCGTATTATAAAGTGAGTTTACTCTAAGATGTGGACCAGAAACACGATAAAAAAAATGTAATGGTGGCATTCTATAGCTAGATACGCCAGAACAACAAAAAAAATTATTCCGAAAAAGGTCGACGTCGGATTTTTTACACTTGCCTACAATATTGCACTGGTCAAATCGAATCCTAGCGAGCAGATATCGGCAACGATCTCGAAGGATTTTGAGGTTCTAAATCCGAATATAAAATCAAAAATGCAATATATATTCGCGTTTTTGAGATATTATATTAATTATGTGATAAAAATGCTGATTTTACGCTTTTATGAATACAGAATCGCAAAAGACGCACTTTTACCAACAAAAATTTCAGGTTTCGCAAAATAATCGCTTTCCAATTAATACGAGTATTCAAAACCTGTAATAATCGTAAGTCATCTCCGAGATATTTCCCGGGAAACCTAGTAGGAGAAATCGTATTTTTAATGTAGCTACAATTGGAAAAATAAATAAATTAAATATGATATCTACGAGATGGTGCAAGATTTTAGCCCTTTATAAAATTAACTTTTAATTCGTTTGATACTCGTTTTAATGGGAAAGCGATTATTTTCAGAAATCTGCAATTTTTTTTTTTGTAAAAATGCGTCTGTCGCGATTCTGTTTTCAATAAAGCCTTAAATCAGCATTTTTATCACATAATATATACAATATCTCAAAAACGCGAATATATATTGCATTTTTGATTTTATATTCGGATTTAGAACCTCAAAATCCTTCGAGATCGTGTCCGATATATGCTCGCTAGGATTCGATTTGACCAGTGCAATATTGTAGGCCAGTGTACAAAGTCCGGCGTCGACTTTTTTCGGAATAATTTTTTTTGTTGTTCTGGCGTATCTAGCTATAGAATGCTACCATTATATTTTTGTAATCGTGTTTCTGGTCCACATCTTAGAGTAAACTCACTTTATAATACGAAAGAAATAATAAAAAAATAGTAGGTTTGACATTTAAAATTTCCACAGCTTTTGTTGTGCTTTTCATCCCATTGCGAAAATTCGTATTGATAAAGTAAACAGAATGGGCTTCATTTTTGTAGTTTAAAGATATAGAATCCCATCCGTGGAACACAACTAAAATCGCGAGGAAAATATAAGTCGCGAGAAAAAAATATGAAAATTGAATATTTGCAAACAATTATCAACGAACATTTTGTGCGTTTCTAAATAGCTGTCATATAAGCCACGGTTCATTCAAATCGGCCCACGTAGTCGGGAGATACAATGGTCAAAATTTCCAACTTTGACACCCTGTATCTTCATAACGTATCACGCTAGGAAGCTGTATTTTAAGCACATAGCATACCTAAAGTACTTCTGCAACCCCACCAAGTTTTGACGCGATCAGAATAAAATTGAAAAAAATGGGCCTATTGATGTGTTTTCCCCATATATATATTTGAGAAAAATGTTCTTCGCCAAAAATTACTGTAACTGCTCTAATATTTAGGTGATTTCTACAGAAGTTAGCCGAAGTTTAGTTCGAATGAATCTGTAAACTTGTATTGGGGTACAAGAAGGATTTCATAAATACGCCTATTTTTCGCTGAACAGTAGACACTATTAAGGCATTACACTGCACAAGATTTGTAGAATTTTTATGCACTGGTATTGAAGTTTTAAGCAGTACACTTTTTGAACAAAATGTGGGAGGTACCAATGAAATAATATTTCAATAAATTGTAACCTTTTGTAAGGGAAGAGGTACTAGAAGGGGAGCACCAATATGGTCCATTTTCTAACTTATCCTGAGATCGAAACAAATATTATGGCATACCTATATAAAGTCAATCCATTACTCCTTTCGAGAGTTATGGTGCGCTCCAGACAGAAAGACAGACGACATGACATATGCAGACGAAATGGTTTAAAATGACCAACTTATGTTTTCCAATACAAGTTTATTGTGGCAAAATTATTGACCTGCTTATCATTGGTTTGTTCAAATATCAATTGTTAATGGTACATTTTAATTTGTCTTTAATTTAATATGTGGTACACTTTTAGGGCCTTAATTATAAATTGTAATTGACTTATATATATGTATATAAAATTGTTGCGTGACAGACTGACTAACTGATAACCGTACAGCCCAAACGGCTGAAGGTAATCGATTTTATAAAATATACTGAATCAATTATATTCCGGAACAAACATAATCATTCATATGTGTGTCCATTCATACATTTATACAAAATATTTAAAAAATATAGAATGTATTTATTTGAAATTATAATTTCATGAAAGCAGCAAAATCAAGGCCGACTTCGACTCCACAGCCCCGATAGTGAGTCAGAAAAGACAAAATATTGTACCACAGCTCCAAACCAATCTAGAAATTTGATGTGAGTGTAGTATCCCTTACGGATTAGACTCGGGGTAAGGCGGGATTTTTCGAAATTGGGACAAACATGTGGGACAAACAGGGATAAATATGGTACCACATCCAAATGGCTAGCTATTGGAACTTAAACTAGACACAGGGGCGATATTTTGAAAATTAAAGGGGCACAGTCGGACAGAAAGGGATAAATATTGTTCCACAGCAAAATTTAAAGGTTAGAGTTAGAAACGCGTAGTTTGAAGCGAAGGTTGTCCTTAGAGCAAATGATAGGGTTAGGAAGCTATTTGTCGATATTCGTACTTTTAGAGACACATTTGGCAAAAAGTGTAAAATATGGGACAATGGGTTAAAAGAGGTTAAACATGGTCCGTCCCATGATGCTAGGATAGCTCTTGAAACATAAACTACAGGTAAGAACTGCTTTTTTTTATCCCCTCACCTTAGAGAGGAGGGTATATATCATTTGCTACGAGCCAAAAGTGTAACACATCGAAGGAGTGACCTAAGACCCTAAGTATATTCGGCGGAAATGCGTTTTGAGTCATTTTAAGCCATTTGAGCAATGTCCGTCCGTCCGTCTGTCTGTCTGCTGGCTGGTGCGCACGATAACTCTCGAAAGGAGTAGCCGATTGATGGGCCATATTAGTCCACTCCTTCTAGTACCTCCCCCACAAAGGGTTAACTTTCAATGAAATATTGATTCTGTAATACCTTCTATACTACTTACTTGAATCTCCTGAAATTTCACACATACATAGTATTAGTTTGTTAGACACTAACACGTCAAGAAAAATGGGCAAAGTGGCCACTCCCTTTTTGGTACCTCCCACACAAATGGACCATTTTGCACCAAAAGTTAACTGAATATGTCTTTAATATCAGTTCATACAAATACTTGAAATTGTGTACAGTGTAATGCTTTTATAGTACCTAGCGTCCATAGAAAAATGGGCGTAGTTGGCACGCCCCTTTTGGTACCTTCCGAACAAATTGACATTTTTGTACCAAAAGTTAACAGCTTTTAACTTTAATACCAGTGCATACAAATACTTGAAATTTCGTACAGTGTAATGCTTTTATAGCACCTAGAGTCCAAAGAAAAGTGGCCGTTATTGACACGCCCCATTTGGTAACTTCCACACAAATGGACTATTTTATACCAAAAGTCAACAGCTTATAACTTTACACATAAATACTTGAAATTTTGTACAGTGTAATACTTTTGAAACAAATAAGTAAATATGGTGCAGTGGGTTAATAGTTGTACAGTGGGGTAAATATGGTTAAATATGGTACAGTGTGACAAAAATGGTTAAATATGGTCCATTGAGGCAAAAATGTATTAAATATGGTTCAGTAAGGCGAAAAAGGTTAACTATTGTACAGGTGGGCAAACATGGATAAATATGGTCCAGTGGGGCAAATATATGTTAAAATGTAACACTTAGACAAACATGGTGAAATATGGTACATGGGAGCAAAATGTGTTAAATATGGTGATGTGAGACTAAAAGGTGTTAAATATGGTACAGTGGGACACAAAGAATTAAATATGGAAAAAATGCTTAAATATGGTATAGTGGGACAAAAATGATTAAATATGTTACAGAGGGACATAGAGGAATTAAATATGGTACAGTGAAGCAAAAAGGGTTAAATATGCTACAGTGAAGCAGAAAAGTGTTAAATATGGCACACTGTGCACATTTTTTTACCCAACACCACACTGTGGTCCAGGATATTATGAGTTTGTGTATTTGTTTGTAACGCCCAAAAGGAGAAGATTTAGACCCATCGCTTATTATGCCAATCAACTTCAATCGCTTTCTGAGTCGATTTAACCATGTCTGTCTGTAGATTTATCGTTGTAATCAAAAGTGTAACTCGTATTTGCGGCCCGATTGTGATGCAATTTGTGTTTTTGTCCGAGGATGGTTCCTTTTGATACTGGTAAAAATGGGTTCAAATTTAGATATATGCCCCATATACTCGTATATTTACCTCTGACTTGGCATCTAAGCGTTATAAACATCATATTTTGCATCTGAATTTTACATAAAGGAGTGCATTGGTTCAGAAATGTACACTGTCAAATTTGAAATATCCCCCATATATAATTTCCTTCCGATTTGGTGTCAACGTATCAGAGAAACTTTATTAGACTTCCAATCATTATAAAATTTAGCTGAAACGAATATTGGAAACTTTTAAGAAAGTCGGTTCAGATTTATCTATAGTCCCTATATTAGGGCGGGTCGATTTAAAAGTCGCCCATTGCTCAGTGAAAATCGTATTCTAGGGATCAAAATAAGAAACATTGCCGAAGGAACCATACCTCTAAAACGAATTCTGATGTCCCGGAAAAAATCCCACTTTGACCCATTTAGAGTGCTCCAATCGAGTCCAAATGTATGACCGACCCCCACTAACTTTGGAGGGCCGATCCACCCATGCCAGTGGCACATCCCCTGGAACTCATCTGGGGGGTTCCCCATACAAACATTAAAAAAAATCACCATTTTTGGCACTTTACATGACAAAATCAGCTAAAGTTCGACCCAAATTCCGGGACATCAGAATTCGTTTTAGAGGTATGGTTCCTTCGGCAAAGTTTCTTATTTTGATCCCTAGAATACTATTTTCACTGAGCAATGGGGACTCTTTTTGTCTCCCCACAAATCGACCCGGCCTACCCTATATATATTTACCTCCGATTTGGAATCTAAGTGCTACATAAATCGTAATACGTGTCAGAGAAGCTTTATTTTACATCCGATCATTATAAGATTTGGCACAAAAGTGTTCCTTGACACCGAAACGGATTGTCAACTTTGTAGAAAATATTTATATTTAAATTTATCTCCGATTTGGCATCTAAGAGCTATAGAAATCCCATTAAATGTCTGAGCATTACCAAATTTGGCAGAGTGAACACTGTCAAATTTGAAATAAATCAGTTCAGAGTTAGATATAGCTTCCCTATATACGATCCTTCCGATTGGTCATCAAAGTACTATAAAACCTAACAACTTGGTATAGTCGGCGCCGCCCGACTTTTGTCTTTCCTTACTGGTTTAGTATGGTACAGGTGGGGGCAAAAAGGGTTATTATAGTGCCAGATATAAAATATCGTACTTTAGAAGCATAGTGGAGTAAAAAATCTTAAATATGGTACACTGATGCATAAAGGGCTGAATGTGGGCCCATAGTGCGAGCGTAACTCCTACAGAAAAAATTTTGTAGCAAATAAGTTAGATATGAGTGATTGTGGTAAAAAGGGTTAATTACACTAGGTCACAAATAACAAAATTTTTTCTGTTTTTTGTTTCTAGCATACTTTTTCTCATTGATTTTGACCAACTAAACACGAAAATGAGTTTTAAAAATTTTTCTGTCGATTGGTTTTCGAGATACAAATTTTTGAACTTTTTTTTTAAATTTTTGGAGGTACACTTACAATTTTGATCATATCTTTCGTCTTCTTTGACGTATTTGCAAAATTGAGCCGTCTACAACTCATTCTCAGAAAATTTTCAAATCGGGTGAGTAGTTTTGATGTTGGCGGCTTAAAAAGGTTAAAAAACTGCGTTTTTTTAGTAAAAATGTGGCAGAAAAATTCATATAAAAATTCATATAAAATATAAAACGCGATGCTAACAGCGATTTTGGTTTTTTTACGTATAGCTGGCATTTTTCCAAAGAAAATAAGCACTTACTTAACAAAATCTGACAACAAATGGCGGACTTATATTTTTTTTGGTAAAAGACCGAAATTCCGCTATTTCACGATATTTTGATTTTCATTATTTGCACAGCTAACCTACTAGGAGGGATCGAAAAAGCAAGTTTTTTATAATCCTTTTGGAATAGAACGGAACAGTTGCTCCTATACATAAGTTACTTCTGTTTCACCACCCTGGGTTAATGTCTTCTGTTCTGGCAAGGGACGTGAAATTTCAAAAATTTAGTGAAATCAGGAATTTTTTTTTGGAAATTTTTTTCAAATTTCACAGCACTTTGCAGTTTTGATAAAATTTTTAAATTAATATTAATAACACAAATATTTCATAATTGTAAAAAACCTATTTACAATACCGTAGGGACGTTTCGTCGAAAATGGTATAATGAAAATGCAGAACATAGAACAACAGGTGCATTTTACGATACGAATTTTGGCAAACCCACTTTACCTGTACAAAATTGTTTGGAAAAAACGTTTACGTAATTTTTATGATTCTCAGAATTAAAAAAAAATAAGTAATACACAAATAGTTATTTAATTTTTATGATTGTGGTTGCAGAGTAATATACGCTTCTGAATGTGCGTGGACGCTCTTCGTGTTCCTTTATGACTGTTACTCCGTTCACAGTCAATTAAAGGGAAAAAAGGGAATTACACTTTTTTTATTGATGTGTGTTTTCCCGATGGCTACCTGTATCGGATTTTTTTACAGAAATTCCCCCCACATTTGTGAGTGGTCATTATTTGGAAACTTTTCCACAATTTAAAAAGCACACTTGCTGAATCAGGTATATAGCCACCCTTAAAAGATGCGCCCATTCATAAGTACCTGTCAGTAAAATATTGTAACATAAAATTGGACAAAGAAGGTGAAGCTTTTGCCTATTTACGGTCAATTTTTCCTTACCTTTCGCTGGCAAAAATTAAAGAAGGAGTCTTCGCAGGACCCGAGATAAAAAAAATGTTGAAAGATTCCCGAAGCTGTTATCACCCATCGAAGCCGCAGCATGGAATTCCTTCAGGCTTGTTGTGGAAAACTTTTTAGGAAACAACAAAAGCGATAATTATAAGGACATAGTTGAGGATCTGGTAAAGAACTATGAAGCAATGGGTAGGTTTTTTTTTAAACAAATGTTAATTTAAATAGCGTTTTAATTCTCGTTTTTTTTCATTTTTGGGTAGGAGTGCACATGTCACTTAAAATACACTTTCTGGATTCTCATTTGGATTTTTTCCCTGAGAATTTAGGAGACGTGAGCGACGAACACGGCGAGCGCTTTCATCAGGAATTTAAGGCTATGGAACGACGCTATCAGGGCATCTATGACACGGCTATGATGGGTGACTACATTTGGACCCTAATACGTGAGACCAATTGCAGCGAATACAAAAAACAAAGAAGAAGTCAGCTGTTTTTCCACATGGCATAAAATGTACAGTTATATCTTTGTTTCTACTCATTTTTTTGGGCGTTGATTTGGTTAATTTCGTTAGTTTAGCTAACCTGGCACATCCATTTCTAATTGTGCCATACATTGAGTATGTAGTGCTCTAAATAAATTAAAAAATAATATACTAAGACTAATTTGTTTATTTTAAATTAAGTTCAAATGTATTTATTCGTTTGCGTTGGGTAGGTAAGCTGTGCAAATAATGAAAATCAAAATATCGTGAAATAGCGGAATTTCGGTCTTTTACCAAAAAAATTATAAGTCCGCCATTTGTTGTCAGATTTTGTTAAGTAAGTGCTATACGTAAAAAAACCAAAATCGCTGTTAGCATCGCGTTTTATATTTTATATGAATTTTTCTGCCACATTTTTACTAAAAAACGCAGTTTTTTAACCTTTTTAAGCCGCCAACATCAAAACTACTGACCCGATTTGAAAATTTTCTGAGAATGAGTTGTAGACGGCTCAATTTGCTTTAATTTGAGTAGTAGTAGGATCAAATACGTCAAAGAAGACGAAAGATATGCTCAAAATTGTAAGTGTACCTCCAAAATTTAAAAAAATACGAATTTTGGCAAACCCACTTTACATGTACAAAATTGTTTGGAAAAAACGTTTACGTAATTTTTATGATTCTCAGAATTAAAAAAAATAAGTAATACACAAATAGTTATTTAATTTTTATGATTGTGGTTGCAGAGTAATATACGCTTCTGAATGTGCGTGGACGCTCTTCGTGTTCCTTTATGACTGTTACTCCGTTCACAGTCAATTAAAGGGAAAAAAGGGAATTACACTTTTTTTATTGATGTGTGTTTTCCCGATGGCTACCTGTATCGGATTTTTTTACAGAAATTCCCCCCACATTTGTGAGTGGTCATTATTTGGAAACTTTTCCACAATTTAAAAAGCACACTTGCTGAATCAGGTATATAGCCACCCTTAAAAGATGCGCCCATTCATAAGTACCTGTCAGTAAAATATTGTAACATAAAATTGGACAAAGAAGGTGAAGCTTTTGCCTATTTACGGTCAATTTTTCCTTACCTTTCGCTGGCAAAAATTAAAGAAGGAGTCTTCGCAGGACCCGAGATAAAAAAAATGTTGAAAGATTCCCGAAGCTGTTATCACCCATCGAAGCCGCAGCATGGAATTCCTTCAGGCTTGTTGTGGAAAACTTTTTAGGAAACAACAAAAGCGATAATTATAAGGACATAGTTGAGGATCTGGTAAAGAACTATGAAGCAATGGGTAGGTTTTTTTTGAAACAAATGTTAATTTAAATAGCGTTTTAATTCTCGTTTTTTTTCATTTTTGGGTAGGAGTGCACATGTCACTTAAAATACACTTTCTGGATTCTCATTTGGATTTTTTCCCTGAGAATTTAGGAGACGTGAGCGACGAACACGGCGAGCGCTTTCATCAGGAATTGAAGGCTATGGAACGACGCTATCAGGGCATCTATGACACGGCTATGATGGGTGACTACATTTGGACCCTAATACGTGAGACCAATTGCAGCGAATACAAAAAACAAAGAAGAAGTCAGCTGTTTTTCCACATGGCATAAAATGTACAGTTATATCTTTGTTTCTACTCATTTTTTTTGGGCGTTGATTTGGTTAATTTCGTTAGTTTAGCTAACCTGGCACATCCATTTCTAATTGTGCCATACATTGAGTATGTAGTGCTCTAAATAAATTAAAAAATAATATACTAAGACTAATTTGTTTATTTTAAATTAAGTTCAAATGTATTTATTCGTTTGCGTTGGGTAGGTAAGCTGTGCAAATAATGAAAATCAAAATATCGTGAAATAGCGGAATTTCGGTCTTTTACCAAAAAAATTATAAGTCCGCCATTTGTTGTCAGATTTTGTTAAGTAAGTGCTATACGTAAAAAAACCAAAATCGCTGTTAGCATCGCGTTTTATATTTTATATGAATTTTTCTGCCACATTTTTACTAAAAAACGCAGTTTTTTAACCTTTTTAAGCCGCCAACATCAAAACTACTGACCCGATTTGAAAATTTTCTGAGAATGAGTTGTAGACGGCTCAATTTGCTTTAATTTGAGTAGTAGTAGGATCAAATACGTCAAAGAAGACGAAAGATATGCTCAAAATTGTAAGTGTACCTCCAAAATTTAAAAAAAAGTTCAAAAATTTGTATCTCGAAAACCAATCGACAGAAAAAATTTTAAAACTCATTTTCGTGTTCAGTAGGTCAAAATCAATGAGAAAAACTATGCTAGAACCAAATAACAAAACGACTGTTGGCTAGTGTTATGGGTAAAATATGACCAACGGGTGCGAATTAAGCTCTTGGAATATACAAAAGAAATGAATAGAGGGTTTTCATATTTTATTGTATAAAAAGAACCAATTCTACTTAATTTTGTTCCCATATGAAATAATCATGTGTCTTTAAAATAAAGAGCTACAACCATTTTACAATACCCTAAATAGCAAATAAATAAAGGATGGGAGCTGCGAAGCGTACCGGATCATAGCTAGTAGATTATATATCAGCAGAAAGATTTGCTATCAGAAATGTGCAGAATCCTAATTCTGCTCTACTAAGTCTAACATATTTTTTTATACAATATAGATTTGTTTTTAAGTTTGTTGTCTTAAAATATTTGTATTGGCTTATTTTTTTATGTTTCCCCCAAATAACATCCTTTGGCATCACTGTATTCATTGCAATAAAATACTCATTGAATTTTCCCCACAGCTCTTAAAATGAGTTTAACACTTACGAATAATTCCTGCTTTTGGGCGCCTTTATATATGTACATATATGCTTATAAATACTTACGCCACTGCCTCTGCTCTCTTCAAAAGGATATACATATAAGTATAAATACAAGAGTAAAGCTATTCACATGTAAAGTAGTAATGGAGGAGGGGACAAGAAAGAAATGAATACGTTGTATCTTTAAATGAAATTGTCTGAGGATATTTATACATCTCACATCTACATATATTTACTTGATTTTATTTTCTTCGTTTTTTTAACTTGTTTCTTTTTTCCCTCTTCTTCTCTTTTCCGTTTTTTTATTCGTCTACCTGTATCATCCTTCATTGGCTTTTTGTGGGGGATATCCTGCAATGCTGACTGTTATCCTGGCTGGGCTGTTCGCTGTTGTTGTGTGTCGTGTTTGTGGCTTCATCTTTGCGTTTTTTCTTCTTCGGTTTGGAAATATTAGCAGGTGGCTCCTGCAACAGCCCAGCATGCAGCAGTCTCGGGACAAACCGTCAAACATGGTTGTCTGCCAATTGGGTTACCACAACCATTACAAATGGAGGAAAAGAGATTCCTCTTGGCGGTGGAGAGAGGTGATATAGCGAATGTGCGAAGGTAAGTTGGTAATTTTGTTGTTGATTATTTATAATTATAAAGTATAAATATGCAGGTTTATGAAAAATGCCGGCAAAAGATGATAGCAGTAACAATTGTTAGCACTTCTAAGATTGCAGTAAATTCAGCATTGCTGAAACTCTGCATGAATTAGAGGCACTAAAGTAAGCCAGTGAAGAAAACTACTACTCTGTATTTCTGGCTTTCTGTCAATGCAGAACGAGTAACACTACTCTCTTCCATTATTAAAACCTACACTGAAAAAAAATTGTCATAAAATTAAAGAAATGCTCCAAAGACGTCCTTAATCTTCAAAATAAGTACATTTTGTATTTTAAATTAAAAAAAATTAATTAAAAATAAATAAATTACTTAATATTATTGAAATTATCTATATTTTAGGTACAAAATGTACTTATTTTAAAAACTAATGACGTCTTTGGAGCATTTCTTTAATTTTATGACAAATTTTTTTCAGTGTATACTAGAATGTTTATAAGTCCTGGGAAGCATATAAAAAGGATAGATATACTCAAATCTATACTTTTCTTTATTTTAAAATTTTAAAGACAATTTTCAAATTTAAATGCCATTGACTCCAATAATTTGCCCATCTCGTCCCTCGTTCATGAATTGCTAAAATTTCCTCACGTTTCATACACATACGGTTTACCTAAATAAGGTGTATTGTCTGTCTGTCTGTCTGTTGGTATTGTAGTCCGACAACAAAGGATATAAACTACAGAATGAAGTAAGGAAAAACCGCAGTAGTGGGAAAGGATGCCACCGCCAAAGAAGGAAACATCGTTTAAGCTAATGTTTTTTAGCCTTTGCCTAACACACTTCCACTTCCGTACAACAACAACAACAACAACAACAAAGTCTCCCACAGTTTGCCGGAGCTGTTTTTTGCTGCTGTGTGTTCAACGGCAGCAGACAAATGTCTGTTGTTATGTTACATTTTCCCACCAACACCTATCCTGTTGGCACGGAGTAAAGGAGCAAGGAGCAGCAGCAGCACCACCACCAACATGAATAACTCGCCGAACTCTCCTCCAGAAAAAGGATATATGTTATACATTAAACAACAAATTTGTTGTTGGCACCACATTTATGTGGAAAGGTGTTTCATTATGTGTACCATGTACATTTACTCATACGAGTATGTTTCAATGTTTCAAGAGGTGTTTATATGCGAAAGTAATTTATCTTTACATCACCCACCCCTATTTGTGGGAGGAGGTCCACAAACTCTTGAAAAACTGAAAATGAAATCGAAGCCTGGTAGCCCAAAGTAGGAGTTTCCCAGCCCTTCCTTTCGTTGGTTTCTGGTTACAGCTCTTGTTTGTTGTTTGAGTTTGTGTTTTTCTTTTTCTGCCCTGTACTTTTTAATAAATTTTCAATTAATTTCGCTTTTTGAAAAATGATATCAACAATGATTTGGTGCAAAAAAAGTACCGAAAAGTTCAATTGAAAGGATAACATGTAATACAATATCCATAACAAATTTAAGACACAATAAATAAATCCTAATAAAATTCTCCTAAAGGATTGCTTTAACATTTCAGGGATATTTTAAAAAGCGACCTTAATTGATGCTAAAAATTTATGAAGGCTTTTTGCAGTAAAAAAAAATTACTCGACATAACGTTTTAGTAAATTTAAGGTTTCATTTAAACTGATATATATAATACATATGTATTTACTAAAACCTCCTTCTGTATGCTAACAATATATTACAATAAAAATTTGACAGAGAGTACATTTATTATTTACTAAAGATCAACGTCGTTGTTTTCGAATTGTTGAAGTCTCCGAATTTTATACAACGGTAAATAAAGTGCCAATTTACCTGAGTCTACTTATCGCAGTACTGGTTACATTGGGGACGATTACAGAAATAATGACGTTAGGGCTTAATGCACCAAACAATATTAGGAGATATGGTATGCCGTCACACGACTACATCGGAGAAATATACTGTTTAGTAGACGACCAGTTGGTTTATATACTCCTTAAAAAAGAATCACGTATGTTTTATATTCCTTAGTAGAGGTTTGTCTACGGCGGCCAATTGAGTTACCTACTCTTTAGAAGATGGCCAGTTGGGTTACCTACTCTTTAGAAGATGGCCAGTAGGAGTATTACTGCTTAGAAGAGGAGCACTTGGGCTATATACTCCTTTGTAGATGATAAGTTGGACTATTTACTCCTTAGTAGACGATCAGTTGGGTTATCTATCCCTTAGTAAGCGATCAGCTGGGTTATCTACTTATTAGACGATCAGTTGGGATATCTACTCCTTAGTAGAGGACCACTTGGGTTATTTACTCCTTAATAGATGACCAGTTGGTTATTCTCTCCATAGTTGACTACCAGTTGGGTACGTGGCGTATCTATTTCTTAGTAGAGTACCAGCTGGATCATAAACTACATAATAAAATACCAGCTGGTTTATCTACGGTTTAGTAGACGTAATGCTGGGTTATTAACTGCTTAGAAGGCGGCCAGTTAGGTTAACTACCTTCGTAGGTGACCAGTTGAAGTATCACCTCCTCAGTAGACGACCACTTGGGATATTTGTTGCTTAAAAGAAGAGTACTTGGGTTATCTACTCCTTAGTAGAAGATAAGTTGGACTATTTACTCCTTAGTAGACGACCAGTTGGGTTACCTACCCTTAGTAAGCGATCATCTGAGATATCTTCTCCTTAATAGACCACTTGGGTTATCTACTCCTTGGTAGATGACCAGTTCTTAGTTGACTATCAGTTGTGTTATCTACTCCTTTCCAAAAAAACAAGTTGGGTTATGTACTCCTTAGTAGATGACAGCTTGTGTTTCCTACTCCTAAGTCCACGACCAGTTTGATTATCTACAGCGTAGTAGATGACAAGTTGGGTTATCTACTCCTTAGCATAGGATCAGTTGGGTTATCTACTGCTTAGTGGGCGACCGATTGTGTTATACACTCTTTAGTAAAGGATCAGTTGGGGATTTCACTCATTAGTTGGGTCATCTACTCCTTTGGGTTATCTACTCCTTTGGGTTATCTACTCCTTAGGAGAGGACGTGTTGGGTTATATACTCCTTAATTGTAAAGCAGTTGGTAGGTGATCACCTGAGTTATACACTCATTAGGAAACAATCCGTTGGAGTAGGCGACCGGTTAGGTTATCAACTCTTTGGTAGGCAACCAGTTATGTCATCTACTCCTTCTTAGGGTTATCTACTTCTTAATAATATACCAGTTGGTTTATCTACTGCTTAGTAGGCGGTCAGTTGGAGTATATACTCCTCATTAGATGACCAGTTGGTTATCTTCTCCTTAATTGACTTCCAGTTGGGTTATCTACTCCTTAGTAGACGACCAGTTGGGTTATCTACTCCTTAGTAGATGACCAGTTGGGTCATCTACTCTTTAGTATAGGATCAGTGAGGGTTTTCACTTCTTAGTAGACCACCATTTGGATTATCTGCTTAGAATAGGGCCTCTTGGTTGAACTTAGTAGATGAACAGTTGGGTTATTTACTCCATAGTAGTTGGCCAGGTGGATTATCAACTCTTTGGTATACGACCAGTGAGGTTATGTACTTCTTAGTATAGGACCAGTTGGGTTATCTACTGTTTAATTGTGAAGCAGTTGGGTAACTAGATAAGTAGATATTTCTCAGTAGGCGATAGTTGAGTTATCTACTCATTAGAATACATCCATTTAGAGTAGGTGCTCCATAGTAGGCGAACAGTTCCGTCTTCAGCTCATTAGTAGACCACCAATTTGGTTATGTATTGCTTATTGGCGGTCGGTTGGGTTATCTATTTCTTAGTAGGTAACCTATTGGGTTATCTGCTCTTTAGTAGAGGACAAGTTGTGTTATCTACTCCTTAATACTCAGTCAGTTTAGTTATCTACTCCTAAGTGAAGGACATATTTGGCAATATAGTCCTTAGTACACGTCAAGTTAGGTTGACTACTCCCTAGTATGGGACCAGTTGGGTTATCTACGCCTTATTGTAAGGAAATTGACTAAATACTCCTTAGGTAGACGACCAGTGGAAGCAGGTTCTCCTTAGTGTGTGCCAGTTGCGTCATTTACTTATTAGTAGACGACCAGTTGGGTTATCTATTCCTTAGTAGGCAACCAGTTGAGTCGTCTACTCATTAGTAGACTGATTGCTGGAGTATATACTACTTAATAGGCTACTAGTTGCGTTATCTACTCATTAGAAGACGACCAGTTGGGTTATCTATTGTTTAGTAGATGATCTCCTTAGAATAGGGCCTCTTGGTTTATCTATTCCGTAGTAGATGAACAGTTGGGTTATTTACTCCATAGGAGTTGGCCAGGTGGATTATCAACTCTTTGGTATACGACCAGTGAGGTTATGTACTTCTTAGTATAGGACCAGTTTTGTTATCTACTGTTGTTGTTGTTGTTGTTGTAGCAGCTTGGAGACGCTGAGTTGATAATCCTTAAGTCTATTTCTATTACAGACTTCGTTCCGGCATATATCCGATTATCGCGGGAACCTTATGTTGTTTTCATCCACTCAATGTTGTCCGGTTGTAAATTAACATTCGTCTGTTAATATCAGGGAATGGATGTTATTTGAGTCTTGCCGTTTCTATTCTCCACTAGAAGCGCTGCATATCTGTTAATAGTCGTCATGGTGTTATGTCTATTTTTAGCTTCCCTGTTGACTTGTGTGATCAGATGTTTTTGTAGTGGTAGTGCGCCCGGTGAGTTATTTTTAGCTGCAGAAACTCGAATTATGATGAAAACATGAAATGTTGATGTTAAATTTTTCCGGTGCCATGGCTGGGAGTTGAACCCAGCACCTTCGGGATCCAAGTCTAACGCACTAACCACTAAGCTACCGAAGGCCACTATCTACTGTTTAATTGTGAAGCAGTTGGGTAACTAGATAAGTAGATATTTCTCAGTAGGCGATAGTTGAGTTATCTACTCATTAGATTACATCCATTTAGAGTAGGTGTTCCGTAGTAGGTGAACAGTTGCGTCTTCAGCTCATTAGTAGACCACCAATTTGGTTATGTATTGCTTATTGGCGGTCGGTTGGGTTATCTATTTCTTAGTAGATAACCTATTGGGTTATCAACTCTTTAGTAGAGGTCTGATCTTGCATTATCAGTTCACGCACGGCATCAATGTTCACTGGCACAACGACCGTTTTTGTACGACCTTCACGACCTTCATTAAACCAATTTTTCACAGTGCTATAGGAAGGTGCTTCATCGCCATACAAAGATTTAAGTTAATCGATGCACACTTCTGAAAAATGATCGCACGAAAATGTTCACGAGTTAATTCCATTTTTTGCCAAATTGAATTTTTAAAGTCATTGTAACCAACACAATGGAAATGTCAGATGGCGCCAGGCAACACTTTGTATTGCCTAGTCAGACATAGAGCAACCCTCGTAAAAGTGTTTTCATATAAAATGAGCAATCTATAAACCGAAACTCAATGGACCAATCACTCGTTTGGTTATATACCGGGCCAATTTCCTTTTGGTTGTCTACTAAAATATAATATTTAAAATTTCTAGCAAATATCGGCATTTATTGAAACGCAATAACTGTATTCATTTATTCGCAATATCTTTTGAAATTCTTTAATTATTATTAGAAAGCCAACATTTCGAAGAAACCTAAATATATGCTAATTATTTCATTAAATGCGGGGCCACAAAGTATGCAACAATTCTGTAAAATTTCCCAAAGTATTGAAATCTACAGACAAATTATGAAAAAATACCTTTTAATGAATTTCTATTATTAAATTTCCCAAAAATTGCTATCACAATGTGGTGACCTTGAAGTTTTCCACTTTCACACAATAATTTAGTGGAAATAGAAATTTTCGCAGGAATGCCTCAATTATGCGCTCCTCTTTTGTGAGACGACTTGTGGCTCTATTTCTTCGAAATTGTGTGTTAAATTAATTAATTACACAAATAGACTATAAATTTTCTTTCCTTTGTAGGCGAACAAGTGAATAAATGAAATATGGATTAAAGGAATTTCTACGCAATCCAATTGTATTTTGGCTAGAGCTAATATTCGTAATAAGTTTGGGAAATTCCAAGCAATTGACTTAATTGCAATCGATCTTGTATATATGAGTAGTAATAAGATAAATTAACTTAATGTGAATATATGTGTGGGAAATTTGACTTATGTTATGCATATAAGGGTGTATTGAGAAATAATTTATTTGTTATATTGAAGAACTGGAAATTTTTCCAGTATTCCCTTAAACAGATGCAGGGTAGCTTGTAGTCGGTTCTGCCCGACGTTCTTAACTTGTTTTTGAACTAAGCTTGTACATATTTTACTCCCTACCAGAGGCTTCTGGGACTGGGCCTTCATTTCCAAGAGTATTTTTAGAAAATGTATCTGTTATAAAAAATATTTCAACGAATGGCCGTTCCTCCGTTAAAAAAGATATGCCTTCATTTTAAGAATTCCATGAACGTACAAAAAATCTTGTTCATTCAGAGGCTTCTGGGACTGGGGCTTCATTTCCAAGTGTATTTATACCCTACACCACACTGTGGTACAGGGTATTATAAGTTTGTTTCACGGCAGATGTTTGTAACACCTTAAAATAACACAGCTAGACCCACCTTAAAGTATACCGATCGACTCAGAATCACTAGATGAGTCCATTTAACGATGTCTGTCCGTCCGTCCGTCTGTCCATGTAAAGTTGTTCGTCGACTACAGGTCGCAATTTCACTCCGATCGTTCTGAAATTTTGCAGTTTAGAGTATTTCGCGGCTGTTAAGATCGCTATTGAATTTGGTTGAAATCGGTTCAGATTTAGATATAGCTCCCATATATATCTTTCGTCCGATTTGGCCCTTTAGTCCTATAGAAGCTGTATTTTACATCCGATCGTTTTGAAATTTAGAATGGTAGAGTTTCTTGATCCATGAACCAACATTGCCGAATTTGAAGAAAATCGGTTCAGATTTAGATATAGCTCCCATATATATCTTTCGTCCGATTTGGTCCTTTAGTCCTATAGAAGCTGTATTTTACATCCGATCGTTTTGAAATTTAGAATGGTAGAGTTTCTTGATCCATGAACCAACATTGCCGAATTTGAAGAAAATCGGTAAAGATTTAGCTATAGCTCCCATATATATGTTTCGTCCGATTTGGCCCTTTAGTCCTATAAAAGCTGTATTTTACATCCAATCGTGTTGAAATTTAGAATGGTAGAGTTTCTTGATCCATGAACCAACACTACCGAATTTGAAGAAAATCGGTTAAGATTTCGCTATAGCTCCCATATATATGTTTCATCCCATTTGGCTCTTTAGATCCAATCGTTTTTATACCCTACACCACACTGTGGTACAGGGTATTATTTAAGTATAAAATGTCCCAAAAGTAAATTTATGTAAACAATTTATACATGAATTACAAAATGTATATATCAGAGTTATTCAATATTACGAGAGTGGTGTAGGGTATTATATAGTCGGCACCGCCCGACTTTAGCCTTTCCTTACTGGTTTTAGAAAATTTGTCTAATATTAATAATACACATTTAAAGGCTACTCGTTCCTCCGTTAAAAAGATATGCCTTCATTTTAAGAATTCCATGAACGTACAAAAAATCTCGATTGTTCTATCTCAATGCATATTTTAGTTTTGTTATTATTGTTAAACAAATATGTATGTTGCCCACGCCCCTAAATACACAATAGTATAAAGACAAAAATGTCATAATAAACACATACCTGTGAACGTTTTTGAAAAAGGCAATTTAATTTGAAAAATATGAGGCAAACCCAAGGAACAGACAGTCGGACATACACACAAAGAAAAAATGTTTAACACTGAAACGAAATTTTTGACATCTAAATGAAATATTTCCGCCAAACAATATTTCGTTTGTTAAAAACGACAATTATTATTATTCTCAAACCAATTTTTGTTATTAACAATAACATATTCCTCTTCGGCAATAAAGGCGTTGATGCCTTAAATATCGTTCATGTACAGAGTATGTATTCTTTCTTTGAGTGTGCGGCCATATACACATTGACATTGAGACATACCTCCACTACAGCAATACACAGCAATTTAAATTCATACCTTTTGGAGTTGGTTGGTCTGTTTATATATTTGTCCGTCTGCTCGTCAGTTGGTGTGTTAAAGTGTCCTTTGCCAAAGGACTTCGGGGTTTTTGGTCATTCAAAGAGTTACAGGATGTTAACAACACACACAAGTAGTTGTTTTTTTTTGTCTGTGTAAAGTATAATGTTAAGGTTACTTCAAATATGCAGAAGTAGAACTACAAATTCAACACAAACAGTCACCGAGACCGGAAGAGATACATTCACACTTGTTGTCATTCCAAAGGATATGCACACACTTTGACCTCCTCCTTAACACTCGCACACAGCCACACTCAAGCAAGGTATCATTACCTTTCAAACACTATCAAATGCATGAGAACTACCATGACTACCTTTTCGTACAGAATTCTGAATCAGAAATGAAAGGAGATGAGGAACATTCTATGGAACTTGAAAATGGTTTTCTGAAGTAGGAATTTCTGGGAAGGGTTCAAAAGGACAACAATGACAAGATCTCTTACAAAAGGTGTGGTGACCGGTAAAAAGAGACACACACACACACAATTACAAATGAACCCAAATGATACCCATACTCATACAATTCCTTTACTTAGACAAACGTAACTAATTGTTGAAATCGTTAACCACTACAAATAACAAACGACACAGACGATAATACAAACACAATTAAAAAATACTTTCAAGAAGACAGTGGGAGAAAATGAACCGGTTTTAAAATCTCTTACTTTCCAATTAAAACTGGAGCATAAAGGGTCCAATTTTATACCTTCTCAGTGGTATACAATTTTTGCAAGCTATTCAAATTTTAATGCATCTTTTTAATATTTTTCAATTTAAAATTACATCTCTGTAATTTTTGATGAATCCCTGTAAGGAGTTGATCTACTATTGATGTTATTTTTAAGTTTTCTCACTGTGGAGAGGAGCTGAAGATCTGTAAGTTTGAAGCTGAAAAAATGTGCAACAAACAATGCGAATAAATCTCCCAATGTGCCTTGTGGAAGAATGTCTGGTGTGTTCCATGGGTTTGCTTAAATATCACTTTGGGCGAACATCTCTATGGTTACCTTTTTGCTAAATGTCATCCCAAGTCATTTTAAAGTCTAGTCTACAGTCACAATTGCCCTGTCCCTCCTCATCTTATCTAACTTCTCTTGAGGTTTAGTGGCAATTGTTTTACTAGTCAACGCTCGGGTTGTGGTTTTCTGTTCATTTTCTCACCTTTCCCTTGTCAAAACAAACAAGGTAAAAACCCTTCACAGTTCAGTGAAAAGGCCATTTACGGGTATTATTATATTATTTTCAACGGTCAGAAGAAATATCCACTGGACCACAACAAAATAAGTAAATTATTTAATACTTTTGGTATTTCTTTGTGTTGTTTTTTGTTTCTCTTTTATTTATTAAACTAAAGGCATTTTTTCCTTTGCTCTTAACATCTCTCTCTCTCTCTTATCAAGCTTTTTAAGTCAAATATTTACAGCATACTTTAAGTCTGACCTTCTTATATAATTTATAGCCTACATTTTTGGCGCATAAATACGATGACATAAAAGAAAACGGTGTTGAAAAAATTGGCGAATTTCTTGGCAATGCCTTAATGTAATTTGTTTATTTTGGAAATTTCTAGCTGTTTTTTTTCCAACAAGATGAAATAAAACTTTTTTAATGATGTTTATATTAGAAGTTCGGTAAGTGTGTTATGGTTTGCTAAGGGGAGAGGTATAATAAATTAGGTTTTGATTCTTCACTAAATTTCTTCCCCTCATAACTTCGACCCACTAAATCGAATGGCATTAACAGTTTTTTCCTGTGGCATCGCGTTTTCGAGATATTTAGCCACAAAGTTTGCTGGGTAAACAAAGAGGTTAATAAATTCAAATACAAGTTTAGTACAGAAGGCTTAGACATACATATATGACAACAAGATTCCTTGTAAAAAATCATTATAGGTTCCCACAATACACTTTTATGGCAACCCAATGGTTTTTTGAATATATCGTATTTGTTGGTTATCTTTGAACAATTGAGAATAAGGTAACATTTCAAGACCGCACAAAACTCAAACTATGACCAATAATTACGATATATTTAAAAAACCATTTCGTTGCCATAAAAGTGTATTGGGAGTCCTATTGTGATTTTGTACAAGGAATCTTGTTGTCGAATACATCATCCAAAAAATCCATCAATTCTATAAAATTTCATCTATCATTAAATTTGGAGGGGATTTTCAGGGGTAAGGGGATGAGCGCGTGACCCCGCTGCTTTGGGAGAAAAAAACGGTTAATGCCATTCGAATAAGAAGGTCAACATTATGCGGACTACGTTGTTTTCATCGAGGATGCATTTTTGTGAACACACAGTGTTATTATTAGTTACAAAGAGATATTTCAAGTTTAACCAAATTTTTACCATTTACCGGGTAAATACTTATCTTATTGCAAAGCTAAAGTCATTCGGTTAACGTTATCTTGGGCAGATAATATATTAGGATACTCCTTCGATATGCTACCTTTTGGTCGATAGTACGCGTATATAATATCAATCCTCCACTGCGGAAGATGAACAAATAATACAGGAGAGCTCTACAGAACAAATTTTCGATATACATGTACATAAGAAGTGTTATATATCTTCGATAAATTATTGGTAATAAGACGGAAATAATATATCAATTATCTGGCATGATTATCTTTGACTTGAAATAACAAAGGTCAGTAATAACTCTTGTTTATTTGGAAGAAGCTGCGCCTCAAAGACCTGGGTTTCAAGTTGGATAATTACAGCTGATTCTTGCAGAAGATTGAAGTATAATTTGTTAAAATCCAATACAAAGAGCTTTGCTGCCAAGTAATTGTATTTGCTTTAATGTTTTGAAAAGACTTTGCATTGTATAGCATTATAGGGGAACATTGTCTAAAGGGGAATATCGTATTTGCAAATATTACCAATTATTCGTGAGACTTCCTTTTCCAGATAAAAGTTTTTTTATACTCAAAAGTCCTGAAAATTGTTCCTATGTTAGGGAGCGTATAACACTGTGCAACAGTGAAAAAAATACACGGACTTGACAGTATAGGTTCGATTATACTATCAAAGGGTAGTATAACCCTTTTTTTTTATTGGCCTCCAAAGTTTCTGAAAATCAGTGGGCCTCTCGAAAAAGGTGTCATCAGCATTTGTCCAACAACAAATTCAGACTTGGTGATACCGCTAAACTATATTTGGCAATAATGTAGCTAAGAATATGCTTAATAAAGTTTCTTAAAATTTTTTGAAAACAATTTTTTTTCCGTTACTTTTTTTTTAAAAAGTGTAGGAAAAAATATTTTTTTTCACTTTTTTCAGCTTAACTCTCAGGGATTCGTAATTTTTTACTAACAATGTTTGAAAAAATTGTAGCCAACGTAAATCTGAAAAAATTTTGTCAACATATCAATACAATCTGAACGCGTCTAGGTACTCTAAATAGCTCAAAAAAAACCACATTGTACCCCAATAAGGCCAATATTTTTGTGGAACATATTAACCCTCTAGCTCCCCATTTTTTTTGGCCCCATTTTAACAAATCGTAAAAACCACACCTTAAGATGGGGAGATGTTGGCCATAAAATTGTACTATATGTGTCAGAACACACCAAAGCCCAAAACTTAGCACAAAACCCAAAAAAACGGCCAAATATAATTAAGCGCTATCGCCAAGTCTGAATTAGTTGTTGGACAAAAGCTGATGACACATTTTTCGAGGGGCCCACTGATTTTCAGAAACTTTGGAGGCCCATAAAAAAATTTGTCACCAATTTCGCCAAACTGAGTATAGGGTTATGCTACCCTTTGATAGTAGAATCTAACCTATACTGTCAAGTCCGTTTATTTTTCATAAAAGTGTTCATTTGTTGCATAGTGTAATTATTGTTATTTACTGTAGGAATACGTCCCGTATATGAAAGTTGACTATTACAAAATTTTTTATTTTCCAAGCAAATATTTTCGCTTATTTTATATCTTAGCTGGCCAACTAAATCACGACATACAACATCTTCAGAAAAAGTTAGAGTTATTCTAATATTCGTAACTCTGTGTGTTAGGAAACGCATTCCCTAACACTTGTTAGGGATCGTATCCCTATTTTTATTTAATTAATAATACGTACTCGTATACGAGGGTGGTCCCAAAATTATCCGACATAATAGAGAAAAATCAACAAATTTGGGAACATTTTTCTTTATTTCTCAATATAATCTCCTTTTAGCTTGATAAATTTTTTCTTACTAAGATCGTTTATTTTTGAAAGTTAAAACATATCCCAGTAAAAAATTAGTGGTTATGTATATTATATAGTTATATATATTTGTAACTGACTCGCCCAGAATTACTTCCAGTTTCGTTTGCCAAGGTCCAGTTAAGCATTGCTCTCTGTTTTCTATTGAAGTAGCAGTAGAACTGGCGCCAAAACATTAATTCTTCATTGTATTTTTTCCTTCCGGAATATAATGTGCTATATTTCTCTGGATTTTCTAATGGAGAACTTAATTACAAAAATCCGCAAAGGTAAGCGAGTCTAAAAATAGAACAGTCAAATTTTTAGCTTAGTTCCAAAAATGTAAAAAAAGGAAGCGATGCTGTCGGCAAAATCTTGTTCCCTTAAATACTCAGTACAATTTAGCGTTGAGGAGTGCGAGACCTTTGGTGGTGCAGATAGATAGCATGCACTGTTTTGAAGCAAGTAACCCGAGTTCAAATCCTCGTCGGATCGAAATAAAAAAATAATTAAGTATATAAAAATAAAATTAAAAATCTTGTTTTTGTTTTTTTGTTTTATTCGATCTGCTTTCATAGTACATATTTTGTTTTTGTACTCAGGCTCAAGATCGTTATTGTTGTTTTCAGTATATGAAAACAACTTTGTTAAAAATTAAAGAAGAAGCAAGTGACATGTATTGGGGGCGGTTGTAATGGTTGGATAGACAGATCTGTTTCGGGAGCCAACAGAAACAGATCTGTCTATCCAACCAGATCTGTCTATCCAACCATTACAACCGCCCCCAATACATGTCACTTGCTTCTTCTTTAATTTTTAACAAAGTTGTTTTCATATACTGAAAACAACAATAACGATCTTGAGCCTGAGTACAAAAACAAAATATATAAAATTAAAAATATAAAATAAAAAGAAATAAAAACGAAAGACAATTTTTTTTTATATTTCTAACCTGGTGAAAAAATCGAAAAAAGAAGGCATTAATTTTTCAGCAATTCAGAATTAGTTCCAGAAGTCTCATCCCTTTATAAAAAGAATCGGTTAGGGGAGCGAGTGGGGAATTTGTACGCACAAAGCTGCTTAATTCCCTACATGATTTCTTTTTCGGAAAGTTTTTTACTGGTATGTTTTAGAAGGTTGCCACTTTTTACTAAAGTATTTTTTTTTCAAACTACTACCGCAATCTATATGTCGGCTTGGCTGATTTTGTGACCCTTGTACATACGTATCCTCAGTACAAGTTAGAGCATGTCTCATATTCGCAACACCTAAAAATGTTTTTTTTTTATGTTAGGGAGTCTATGATTGTTTTTCTCTAATTAATAATACGTATACGCCCCAAGTGATGGTGGGCACTACAATTAAAGATTCAAAATCCTTCCTTTTTTGGTACGAAATGGTCCCTTTCGGCGATGGTCCATTTTTATCGAGCTTAAAGCGAGGTACGGATAAAAACCATTAAGCGTGGACCAATATAGTGCATCTTCGAGCTGAAACCAAGGTAGGGAAACGACCACATGAAAAATGTTAAGTCCTTCTGCCACTGCTCTGGAGTTACCATTCATATTATCGAGACTGGTGGACGGACAAAGCTAAATGGATTCTAAAGTTATTCCATTCCTGCTATCGAGAGTTATCATGCATATTATCCAGATGGACGGACGGATAAAACTCAACTGACTTTAAAAGTCCTACGAGGATTTACCCCAAACAAACATGTGGTTTTAGGCCAACCCTTCGCTATGTTACACTTTTGGTCTATAGTAAACGATATCTACCTTCCACTGTGATAGATGAACAATTAATGAAGCAGATGTCAACAGAACAGACTTTACATTTAAAAACCTCGACAAATCAACCTCTATTTATTTTTAATTATTTTGCATACTTTACGAAAACTGCATATTTGCATATATCGTGCATATGCAAAAAATATGCATACACATTTATGTTTAAAATTCGATCGTTTGCTGTTGTGCCATTTTGTACCGGCTATTATATTTCAATAAATTGATCTTTCTTTCTTTAATTTTAATATGTCATTATGTGTCGCATAAAATCTGTACATGGCTACCTTAATTATGAAAGGGCGTAACAGACAAACGGCTGTAGCTATAATCTTGAATATGTTCTGCATATTCCCTTGCCTAATTTTTGTATATAAAATGCATATATGGGATATGCAGATTGCATTGAATTTAGAACCCAAAAATACACATAATCCTTAAATATGAACTTCTTCGGATAACAAATAGAGATTACATATATTTCCGCTGTCTACTAATTACTAGAGATAGATACTTTAGTTCTTTTAAGTGATAGCTCATTTTAGTTCAGTTCTATTGAGCGAACTAATTTGCTCATTTAGTTCACCAGCTCAATTTAGTTCACCGTCTCCTTAGTTCACCACCTCTTTAGTTCACCAGCTATTTAGTTCGCCGGCTCTTTAGATCACCAGTTTCTTGGCTCACCGTCTCTTTAGTTCACCAGCTCTTTAGCTCACTGGCTCACTTCAGTTCAACAGCTCTTTAGGTCATTAGTTCACAAGCTCACTTTACTTTAGCAGTTCTATCGCTCACCACCTCACTTTAGTTCAAAAGCTGTTTAGTTCACCAGCTCACTTTAGTTAAACAACACTTTAGTTCAGCAGCTCTTTACCTCACTTTGGTTCAAAGCTCTTAAGATCACCAGCTCTTCGGATCACCAGCTCACTTTAGTTTAACAGCACTTTAATTCAATAGCTCTTTAGCTCACCAGCTAAAGAAGTGGATTACCGTGGATCTTAAAGGATAATGAAGGACTAAAATTTACAAGCCCATTTTTGCAATTTTTTAGATCGCCTTTCTAAAATCAAAAACAGTATTTAAATAGCCTAAAATGTGCCCTTTCATTTGACACCCATATCGTCTTACTAGGACTTTCAGAAAAGTTATACAATTTTTTTGAATAATTATATCCTAAAAAACTTCATATTCTTTTAAACGCGCACTCGACCTGAAAATAAAAAACTGAGTATAGTACAGTTTTGTTTTACTTCATATCAGCTTTCAGAATTATGTAATGATTTTCATGACCAAAAATTGGTGTCGCACGGTGTTTTATACCCTTTGGTTTCACATTAAAAGTTAATGTCAAGTCCTAATGGAGGACCTAAATAATGCCTAAAAAGGCTGTATTTCTTATCAACCATAAAAAAAAATTTCCTATTTGGCGATATATTCTCAAATAAAATATTGGAATATTTATAGTTTGCTGTTTTCGCAAAGTTTTTGTAGATTAGGATGCGCATTATTACATCTTTTTATTAATTAATAATCAGTATACGATCCTTACATAAAAGTTCAATTGAATTGCTACTCGCAATGAAGCAATTATTCGCGGGCTTTTTAAAGTTTAAGCCTAGTTGGCACCCGCAACTCTTAAGAATACTTTATAGACACTTTTGTAGGGAGCGTATACTTACTTTTATTTAATTAGTAATACGTATACCCTGTGTACGCTAAAATTTAAATATTACGTATCCTAACAATACTTCATAAATTAGGGTGCGTATTATTATTAGTTGAATTTAAATAGTAAAACGTATACGAATCCCCCATATACCTCCTTTTGGTATATGGGGGATTTCATGTTATGTGAGTCAATTTTTAAAAGCGATGTCTTCTGACGTATGATACTTGCACCAAGTTTACTCGTATTGCATAGTAGTTATGACACAAAATAGCAACGTGATCTTTTAAGAACTGTCGGAGTTGCTGGGTTTTGAATATTGACATTTTGGTCAAACTGTCTTTTTTTCCCCATCGATGTACCTAATTACCTATTGTATGTAGCAAATTTTACCAATAGTGTTTTGGACAGATTTTTTTCAATATTTTTAAGAAAATAAAAAAATTCGCAAAAATATTTTTTTGCGAATTAAATTTTTTAACCCTTTTGTAAAAAAAACATATTTTTTTGTTTTGCTCAAAAGAAAGCTTGGAATTTCCTTTAAGAGCTTTGTGGTCTATTAGTGGGATGGGACCTGTTTATCTATCAAAATAAAGATAAACCTCTAAAAGAATCGAGGTTCAACCATATATTTTAGCATAACTGGATCGTAATTTATCGTAATTGCTTCTAGTTGCTTTAAATAATGCATAATTTAGTAGCCTTCATATTTTTCAAACATAATTTCTTCATCCCACCAAAGGTTTCAAAAATATCTTAAAAATATTGCTAAAATTAAAATTCTTTGGGGAAGTTTAATAGTTTTGTAATTAAAACCTCTTAAAAACATCGAAAGATTCGCAACTATTATATTTTGCTATTTTATCATAGAGTAAGATATTGCGAAAAATCCAATATTAAAAAAAAATTATCGATGCGAACGAAGAACAGCTGATTTTAGACCTACTAACTGGCATCAGCCATTATGTTTGCAGTCACTTTGTCGTTCTGATACATTTTAGTAGGTCTAAAATCAGCTGTTCTTCGTTCGCATCGCTTTCATGCGAAATAAAGAAACAGGCTGTAAATATCCGTAGGAAACGTATTTTTTATAACCAAATCTTCTTTGAATAATTTAGTGATTAGGGGGCGTATGACTATTATTATACCATAACTTTAGTGCAGTTATTTAATTAATAATAAGTATACGCCACAATATTAAATATTACGTATTTTCCCTCTGTTTGGTATACAAGACCTAACTGAAATTAGGATATTTCCTTCCCACATATGCGATGGCTCATTTAAAGTAATAGTTGAGACCTGCTCCATGTACACAACTTCTAGCAGTGATTATTAGGTTAGGAAGGGTACGATTATTTTTATTTAATTAATATGTAATAAAATTGTATGTCAAGTCCCAATGGATAATATTTCCTCCTTCTCCCCAATTATTACACCTTCCTCTTCAACGACATGTTCGCAAATATAATATTTGAATATTTGTCTTCTGTTGTTTTTCTGCAATACCTGAGAAATAATTGCTTAAAGCCTCATTATGCCTGTGACCGCAGGGCTCCTGCAGACATACCCCTGTGAGTACTCCCCCGCTCCATGAAAATACCCAATTGATTGCGTTTCAACAACAATGAAACCATTCTGACATCATAAGAGCAACCGTTGAAATGATGCCGGTTTCAGTTTTACGTTTTTTTTTATTTTCATTTCCTTGCCACAAGGCATCTAATTAAAAGTTTTGCGTTCCCTATATATGCACACAAAAAGAGCAAAGGAACCCAAAATAAAAAAAGAAACAAATCAAACCTTCTCTCAAATTTTAAGTTGAACTTTTGTATTGATTCTAAACTTTTCTTTTTGCTAAAACGACGATGACGACGGTAGAAATGACAGGCAAATTTTGAACTAAATGTTCACTAAAAGGCAAATATGCCACAGACAGAATTCTATCAGAAATTTTGTGATTTTTTAAGTCAATAATGGCAACTACAATTAAGTTGGAAAAGAAAAAGTTTTATTTTGCCCAGGTTCTATTGACAATTTGAACTAATGAGGATTGAATTTAACCTAAATGGCTGCATAAACATTTCCTTTGTTTGGGGGAAATAATTGTGTTTTGTGAATGAGAAAATAAAAAGTTTAAAATAGATTTTTGTTATTAGAAATAAATTAAAAAAGTAAAACTTAGGCCAATTATCAAATCCACATTTCATAAGAATGGTTTTTGGACTATGGAGCGTATGACTATTTTTATTTATGTAATCACATGAATGGTTATTGGACTCTAGAGCGTATGACAAATTTTATTTAAATACAAATACGTATACGCACCATATATACAATGCAATTTATTACTTATTGTATTCACCGAAATATAACCGAATTCCCGAAAATAAAATATAAACTGATCTTATGCAGACGTCACTTTTAATTTCAATAGATTATTTTATACATACAATAGAACACATTGCATATAGAAAAAAACAGTTTCAAAACAATTTTGAATTTAAAATATATTTCCATTTTAATACATGAAATTTTTCGTTATTTTTCTCTTCCTCCAGAATCCTTCAGAAGGCCCATCGCAAACGTCATGTCAACATCAACTGCATGGATCCCTTGGGCCGTCGTGCCTTAACTCTGGCCATCGACAATGAGAATTTGGAGATGGTGGAGCTGTTGGTGATTATGGGTGTGGAAACCAAAGACGCTTTGCTGCATGCCATCAATGCTGAGTTTGTGGAGGCCGTGGAACTACTGCTGGAACATGAGGAGTTGATATACAAAGATGGTGACCTATATGTGAGTACAAGTGAAAAGTGATAACAAAAGTGTCTTATCATTATATGTTCCATATATGAAGAATATCTGTTTGTTCCCCTGACAGTCGTTTTAAGGAAGTGGATTTTGTGTTCTCCTGCTAAAGTTTTACTCTTTTGTTGAGGTCCCCCCCAGGGGGGTGGAAGGGGGTGTTTGACTAAGTTGTGGGGGGAAATCTTTGTTGCACAATCTTTAATTAGACATCAGTCATTAGACACGTTTTGTGTCTGAAAACCACTCCTCTTTCCTTCAACCAAAAGCCTCAGGATATTGTAGTCCTTTTGTTATTTTTACTCTCTCGAAACCTTAAGGGTGCAACTCAATATTAACTTCCTGTCTTTCTTTACGGCTTTGGGAGGTGGAGTAGAGTAGAGGATAATAATTTGTTTGATGCGGGGGATATAAAGAGGATTTTTTTTAATATTACAATCATCATTATTCTCATTTACGACTTTACTTTGAAAAGCAGATGAACTGAAAGAAGTTGGAAAAAAGACGGTGCTAATTTTTTTGGATATAAAACAGAATTAAATTTACCTTTGACTTTACAATCAGTTGTGTTTTTTTGTACTTTAATTTGAATTTCCTTTAAGGTACAGACAGAGTGGAAATTATGCCGAAGGTATTTGGGTTTGGTATCAGTGTCATTTGTTTGTCAACATTTCTCTCATTAAGAATTTTTTGATTAAAGTCATTAAATAAGGCTGGGTGAGAGAGTTAGGTTAACTTTTCCAAACAACTATAAATACGTTTGGGAAACAGAAAATTGCCAAGAGATAAACTTTAAACAATCGTTTTAATTTTTAACATTTTTAAGAGTGTCGTAGGCTTAGAAAACTGTTCTAAGGTTTATTATATTCGGTGTTTCTAATATGAAATGTAGCCAAAATAGTGGTCGACAGAAAAACTAATATGTAGGAAGTAGTGCACCACCCCAGGAGATTTGTATCATTTAAGAAGTGAAGGAATCTTCCCTTGTATCTCCTAAAAAGTCGTGGATTATTGAAAAAGTCTCCACGACTAAGACTTATCTAAGAATTCGTGGATTATCTTAGAATTCGTGGATTATCTAAGAAGTCGGGATCTTCAAAAAATCGTGGATCTTTAAAAATGTCGTGTTTCTTAAAAAAAGTCGTGGATCTTAAAAGATGTCTTGAGTCTTCAAAGAAGTCTTAGATCTTGAAAGAAGTCGTACGTGGGTCTTCAAAGAATTCCTGGATCTTCACAGAAGTCAATGGTCATCAAAGAAATCGTAGATCTGCAAACAAATCGTGTATATTCGAATAAAGTCATGGATATTTAAAGAAGTCGTAGATCATCTAAGACGTTAATGGAAGAAGTGGATTATCTAAGACGTCGTGGATTATCGGAGAACTCGTGGATTATCTGAGAACTCGTAGATTATCTAAGAAGTCGGAAAAATTCAATTTTGTACGTTGTTCGATTCATAATTAATTCCCCAAGTCTCCTTCACAAAATGCTGGAAAAAAAACAAAGAAAGAATAATAATTAAAAAAGTTGTAAAGAATTCAAACCATATGGTTCATTCTGCACCACCCTGTATTATAACTTTTTAAAGAAGTGAGGGATATGAAACGAACGAAAAATTTCGCAAAAATTCAATTATTTTTGTACGTTGTTCGATTCATATTTAATTTCCCAAGTCTCCTTCACAAAATGCTGAAGAAAAAACAAAGATAAAATGTTATAAATAATTCAAACCATATAGCTCATTCTGCGCCACCCTGTAGTTGTAGACGTTAATGTAAGAAGTCGTGGATTATCTAAAAAGACGTGGGTTAACTAAGAAGTCGTTGATTATCTGAGAAGTTGTGGATTATGTCGATAGTCGTGTGTTATCTCTGAAGTCGTGAATTATCTATCTAGGAATTCGCGGAATATCTGAGAACTCGTGGGTTATCTAAGAAATCGTGGATTATCTAAGAAGCCGTGTATTATCAAAGAAGTCGCGGATTATCTAAGGAGCCGTGTATTATCTAAAAAGTCGTGTATTATCAAATATGTCGTGGATTATCTAACAAGTTATGGCTTATATTAAAAGTCGTGCGGTATCTGAAACGTTGTGGATTATCTAAGAAGTCATGGTTTATATTAAAAGTCTTGCGGTATCTGAGAAGTCGCGCAGTATCTGAGAAGTCGTGGATTATCTAAGAAGCCATGGTTTATATTAAATGTCTTGCGGTATCTGAGAAGTCGCGCAGTATCTGAGAAGTCGTGGATGTTCTAAGAACTTGTGGATTATCTAAGAACTCATGGTTTATCTAAGAACTCATGGTTTATCTAAGAACTCGTGGATTATCTAAGAACTTGTGGATTGCCTAAGAACTGGTGTATTATCTAGCTTAGAAGTCGTGGATTATCTAAGAAGTCATGGGTTATCTAAGAAGTCAACGATTACCTAAGAAGTCGTAGATTGTCTAAATAATCGTGGATTTTTAAAAAGCGGTGGATTATCTAAAAAGTCCTGGATTACCAAAAGTATCATGAATTATCTAAAAGATGTGGATTATCTCAGATGTCGTGGACTCTCTAAAATTCGTAAATTTTCTAAAAAAAAAATCGTGAATTATCTGAAAAGCCTTGGGTTATGAAAAAGTCGTGAATCATCTGAGAAGTCATAGATTATCTGAGTAGTCGTAGGTTAGCTAAGTAGTTGTGGATAATCTAAGAAGTCAGGGATCATTTAAGAAGTCAGGGAACATCAAAGAAGTCTGGGATTACCTAAGAAGTCGGGTTCACCTAAAAACTCGGTTTCACCTAAAAACTCGGGATTACCTAAGAAGTCCGGATTTCCCTAATAAGTCGTGGATTACATAGAGAATCGTGGATTATCTAAAAAGTCGTGGATTACCTAAGGAGTCGTGGAATATCCTAGAAATCATGAGTTATCTAAAAAGTCATGGATTATCTATAAAGTCACCGATTATCTTAGGTGTAGTGGATTATCTAAAGTTTAGTAGATTACCCTAAAAGACGTGGATTATCTAAGGTGTAGTGGATTATCTAAAGCGTAGTGGATTATCTAAGGCGTAGTGGATTATCTTAGGTGTAGCGGATTGGACTAGTTCAGAAATCTTGGGCTATATAAGAAGTAGTGTGTTATCTAATAAGTCTTGAATAATCTAAGACATGTTGCTTATTTAAGAAATCTTAGACTAGGACCCAATTTTCACTGTGCAACTTGTCCATGCGACTTTTTTGAATTATCTTTTGAAATTCCTACGTAAAATCATGCTCATTTAGACGGTGAGTCTTTAGTTTCAGCAACCAGGGGACAAATTTATGTTTTTATTCCTTCACTCACATTTATTTTATTGAATCTGTTTATCGTTTTCAGTCACTCATAAAATGAAATGTCAATTTGTCCCTTGTATTTTCATTTCGAGAAACTTTTTCTACCGCGGAAGCTTCTCTACAGTTTTCGTCTACAAGCTGGTGTCGCAACCCTTATGGCGCAGGAACAAGTTGCAACGTGTAAATTGGGTCTAGTTCAGAAATATAATGGGTTATCATAAAAAATTTTTGACTGGTTAACAAATTTAGAGTTATCTTAAAAATCTTGGACCTGTTCAGAAATCTTGGGTTATCTAAGCAATTTTTGACTAGTTAAAAAATTCTGAGTTATCTAAGAAATCTTGGACTTGTCTAGAAATCTAGGGTTATAAAGGAAATCTTGGACTTGTTCAAATATCTTTGGTGATTTAAGAAATCTTGGTTTATCTAGGATGTAGTATATTATCTAATTATGACTTTCTAAGAAATCATGGACTATTTGAGAAATCTTGGGGTAATATAAGAAGTAATACTAATACTATCTATGAAGTCTGAAATTATCTAAGAAGTCTTGGATAACCCTAGATGTCTTGTCTTATTTAATATGACTTAGAACGTTTAAGACATCGTGGATCTTCATAGAATTCGTGATCTTCAAGGAAGTCATGGATCATTATGGAAGTCTCGGATTATCTAAGATATCTTGGATTATCTAGCAATTATTGGGAGTCTAGGAAGTAGTGGATCATTTAAATATGACTGCTGCTCAAAAATAGGACAACTCAATAGCTATAGTTCTTCAGGATAGGAGTTTAATTGTCTTTGGTAGTTTTGAGCTTGTATTACATATTATAATATTTATCTTAGAATAAAAGTTGTGATTAAACTTTTGATGTTGAAACCCTAAAAATGCTTAGTTGTCTTTGCATACTTTAGAATGCAGGTATCGATATAAAATTAATTCGGGAATTTAAAATTCTATTATTCTCTCTAACGTACTAATCTATTTATATGTAGATTTGTATACCCAATATGCATTCTTTGTTCCTGAGTTCCGAACAATAAGAGAATTCCTGGCAACCTTCAGAGTTCATACCGCAAGATTTTTTTTAAATAGCACCACTTCACGCCACAAAAGTGATATGATTTCTTGGAAGAACAAAAAATACTTTCGTATGGAATTTATTTCCGTTTTCCTCATCTACATCTTCTCAAATCTCTCTTCCTTAAAAAAGAAAAAAAATTCTAAAATGCGAAATGAATGTACGAAAGTCTATCTCGACTCGTAATCTTTATCCTTTATCCCCGCAAGGATACGGAACGATGATGAAGTACATATACAACACGAATGAATGTTTACTTGATTAGGCACTTAATGTACCGCAACTGTTTGCCTACTTTTTTGTGCTTCTGAAATACTTGAGACTTTTAATGTAGTCTTTAGTGAAGCATTCTCTGCGTGTGTATGTGTGTGTGCGGCTTTGTCAAGTGAACGAGAAGCACACGCCCTTGACTTCATTTTTCAAGCGAATGAAAATCTAGTTAGGAAAAAAGCTGGAAAAGGCTCAAGGGCGGCAGGGACGCACTGACAGAAAGATAGACATAAATGTACTATACACACTGACTTGCTGACATAACTGGAATGGAACTGGTCTATTTTTTTCTAAGGACTCCGTTTTTTGCGGTTGAGTAGAAATGGCTTTAAAAAGCCTTCACAAGAAACTGAACACAAAATTTTTTTTTCATATACTTCTTCTTCTTTCCGCACTTCACACAACTACCTGTTATTCATTTTACCATTTTCTCACATTTGCGTTTGTGTGTTTTTTACATTGTTTCTTCTTTTCATCCATTTTTCGTAGAGTTGGCAAAAAGTTGACATTAATACGGCCATGTTTCCGCCGGATATAACACCTTTAATTCTGGCAGCTCACAAAAACAATTTTGAAATTTTGAAAATCCTTCTGGACAGAGGTGCTGCTGTACCCGTGCCACACGACATTAGGTAAGTTGAAGTTGAAATCCAAACATACAACACAAAGACAAAAGGGGACCCCGACAAAGGAACATAGAGAGAGAGAGATGAAAAAATCCAACTAAGGTGCAAAGGTAGAAAATGGGAAAAAGGGGCTTAGAAATGCATTAGGTTTGAAGTGGCTGGGAAATGTGTGTCAGATTTGTTCTTTTTATTTCTCAAACAAAAAGCAAAAAGGAAATCTTAGAAAAGGAGGGACATTTACAATGAGTGACAAGCTTTGATGATGATGATGGGGGTTTCTGAAAAAGGAGGCTAATCTAACAGATGCACAAAACGGCAATGTTTAAAGTAAATTTGATGGAAATGTATCTGTTTATGAAGACCGACATAGCAACTTATAGACAATAATAGAAAATAATGGAAAAAGAGAAAATCATCTTTAAGTTAAATGACTGAAAAAGAGAAAGGGAATTATCATTCGACAACAAAATGCAAATGAGGCAAGCAATTAGGGACAAGTGGAAAATGTGGCTAAACCTTAAGATTTAGGTGGATATGTTTAATAGTTAAACCACAAAAATATTGAGTATTACAAAAACTGAAAGACCACAATATTTAAGCAGGAGGGAATTTAATTTACTCGACTTCAGAGGTATTACTCTACACTAGAGTCGACCTCAGAGGTCTTCCTCTATACTAGAGTCGACCTCAGAGGTCTTCCTCTATACTAGAGTCGACCTCAGAGGTCTTCCTCTATACTAGAGTCGACCTCAGAGGTCTTCCTCTATACTAGAGTCGACCTCAGAGGTCTTCCTCTATACTAGAGTCGACCTCAGAGGTCTTCCTCTATACTAGAGTCGACCTCAGAGGTCTTCCTCTATACTAGAGTCGACCTCAAAGGTCTTCCTCTATAATAGAGTCGACCTCAAAGGTCTTCCTCTATAATAGAGTCGACCTCAGAGGTCTTCCTCTATACTAGAGTCGACCTCAAAGGTCTTCCTCTATACTAGAGTCGACCTCAGAGGTCTTTCTCTATACTAGAGTCGACCTCAGAGGTCTTCCTCTATACTAGAGTCGACCTCAGAGGTCTTCCTCTATACTAGAGTCGACCTCAGAGGTCTTCCTCTATACTAGAGTCGACCTCAGAGGTCTTCCTCTATACTAGAGTCGACCTCAGAGGTCTTCCTCTATACTAGAGTCGACCTCAGAGGTCTTCCTCTATACTAGTGTCGACCTCAAAGGTCTTCCTCTATACTAGAGTCGACCTCAGAGGTCTTCCTCTATACTAGAGTCGACCTCAGAGGTCTTCCTCTATACTAGAGTCGACCTCAGAGGTCTTCCTCTATACTAGAGTCGACCTCAGAGGTCTTCCTCTATACTAGAGTCGACCTCAGAGGTCTTCCTCTATACTAGAGTCGACCTCAGAGGTCTTCCTCTATACTAGAGTCGACCTCAGAGGTCTTCCTCTATACTAGTGTCGACCGTAGAGGTCTTACTCTATACTAGAGTGGACTTCAGAGGTCTTCCTCTATACTAGAGTCGACCTCAGAGGTCCTCCTCTATACTAGAGTCGACCTCAGAGGTCTTCCTCTATACTAGAGTCGACCTCAGAGGTCTTCCTCTATACTAGAGTCGACCTCAAAGGTCTTCCTCTATACTAGAGTCGACCTCAGAGGTCTTCCTCTATACTAGAGTCGACCTCAGAGGTCTTCCTCTATACTAGAGTCGACCTCAGAGGTCTTCCTCTATACTAGAGTCGACCTCAGAGGTCTTCCTCTATACTAGAGTCGACCTCAGAGGTCTTCCTCTATACTAGAGTCGACCTCAGAGGTCTTACCCTATAATAGTGTCGACCGTAGAGGTCTTACTCTATACTAGAGTCGACCTCAGAGGTCTTCCTCTATACTAGAGTCGACCTCAGAGGTCTTCATCTATTTTAGAGTCGACCTCAGAGGTCTTCCTCTATACTAGAGTGGACCTCAGAGGTCTTCATCTATATTAGAATCGACCTCAGAGGTCTTCCTCTATACTAGAGTGGACCTCAGAGGTCTTCCTATATACTAAAGTCGACATCAGAGGTCTTTCTCTGTACTAGAGTCGACATCAGAGGTATTTATCTATACTAGAGTCGACCTCAGAGGTCTTCCTGTATACCAGAGTCTACCTCAGAGGTCTTACTCTAAACTAGAGTCTACCTCAGACCTCAGAGGTTTTCCTCTATATGATAATCGACCTCAGAGGTCTTCCTTAATACTAGGATTGACCTCAGTGCATTTCCTATATACTAGAGTCGACCTCTGAGGTCTTGCTCTATACTAGAGTCGACCTCTGAGGTCTTGCTCTATACTAGAGTCGACCTCTGAGGTCTTGCTCTATACTAGATTCGACCTCTGAGGTCTTGCTCTATACTAGAGTCGACCTCTGAGGTCTTGCTCTACACTAGAGTCGACCTCTGAGGTAAGCAAAAGCGTGTCTGATTGCTTACCTTTCAATCCTCTTTAATAATATTGGTGCGCCACAGTAATAATATTTTATTAATATATATTATACGACCCATCGTACTTCTGACTGAGTGGCGTATTATCAATAATATTATATTAATATTTATCATACGTTCCATATAACAAAAGCTTAAGTTATCTCTACTCAACCGGAATTTCCTTACAGATGTGGCTGTGAAGAGTGCGTACGCATGTCTTCCGAAGATTCTCTAAGACATTCCCTATCCCGTGTTAACATTTATCGAGCCCTGTCCAGTGCCTCACTCATCTGTTTGACCTCTCATGATCCGATCTTGACAGCCTTCCAGCTGTCATGGGAATTAAGAAATTTGGCATTAACGGAACAGGTTAGTAGTCTTGAACTTGGAATGCAGATCATTTATCTAACTATCATCTACAATGGGCCAATGAGCTTGGAAATTACAAATTAATAAATGAAATTAAACTCTTTGCAGGAATCAAAATCTGAGTATGTGGAACTGAGACGTCATTGCCAAAATTTTGCTGTGGATCTGCTGGATCAAACACGAACCTCCAATGAATTGGCTATTATCTTGAATTATGATCCGGAAATGTCCACTTATCAACCGGGCGATCGAATGACACTGAACCGTTTAACTCAGGCGGTATATTATAAACAAAAGAAGGTAAATAATATCTCTTATCCACAGAAGATAATAATGTGGTATAATATTAACAACAAATAATTCTGTGCTTTCCTTTGCAGTTTGTGGCTCACTCCAACATTCAGCAACTGCTCTCGGCCATCTGGTATGAAGGTTTGCCCGGTTTCCGCCGCAAGTCACTTTTCGAGAAAATGCTATGCATTGCCCAGATTGCCGTTCTCTTCCCCATCTATTGCGTGATCTATATGGTGGCTCCGACCTGCAAGACTGGCCAGCTGATGCGCAAACCATTTATGAAATTTCTTATTCATGCCTCGTCGTATCTCTTCTTTTTGTGTAAGTACAAATGTCAACTGGATTTCATTTCATTTCCAATTATTTTCCTTCTTTGTTGTGTGCGCAGCAAAATAAGCATAATTGAATATCATTCATACGCTTGAGAGTTTGCGAAAAAAAAGCTTGTAGATGACAGACACTTCTTGTAATTTTTCTCTAATCTCCCCGTTTTGTTTTTTTTTCGTCTTCATTCATTCTCCATCCATCACAGAGAATTTTTAATAAAAAAACTTTAGAGATGGAGAGGGGAATACACTAAAGTAAAATATGCTTACTTACTCTTCGTATCCGTGAAGGTTCTACTCTTCCATCATCATTTCACAGAATCCACTGCCTTTCTTTTTCATTATAAATAGTTGTAGTTAGGATATCTGGGATGAAGTGTACGGTGGTTTTTGGGGTTCGGTGCGGGGGTGGGGTTTCTTTATATTTTCCTATTTGTTTAAATGACATGATGACTCTACTGGTTTTCAACATGAGACAACAGTGAACATATTGAGGAGTCTGTGGAGAGGATGAAGAGGAGATTCTGCCTTAAAACCATTTGTGGACATTATCTAATCTCAGCATCACTAGTTGTAGTTGTACAACAGCATCACTAGTTGTAGTTGTACAACTATAATGGCAATAGCGTGGTTGGCACAGTGGTTCACAGCGATTTTTATACACACACAACAACATACGCATTCAGATACGAACGTATAGTAAACGCTAAAACCACATGTTTTAGTTTATCCATAGACATATGTGTCTTATTTTAAATAATCATATATTTATTATTTAATTATTCGTATATATTAACATATCGATGTATCCATATATCCATATATTCATATATCCATATATCCATATATCCATATATCCATATATCCATATATCCATATATCCATATATCCATATATCCATATATCCATATATCCATATATCCATATATCCATATATCCATATATCCATATATCCATATATCCATATATCCATATATCCATATATCCATATATCCATATATCCATATATCCATATATCCATATATCCATATATCCATATATCCATATATCCATATATCCATATATCCATATATCCATATATCCATAAATCCATATATCCATATATCCATATATCAATATATCCATATATCCATATATATGCATATATCCATTTATCCATATATCCATATATCCATATATCCATTTATCCATATATCATATTTCCATGTTTCCATGCATCTTATTAACTTATCAATTTATCCGTATATTCCTTTATTCAGTTTTAGAGATATCCATTTCCATGTTTTCTATTTAAAAAGTTGTAGTTTTTTTGTTATGTACGTTAATCTTTTCATGAGTTTACTTTTTATTTCGTATATAATCCTATCTGTTATACACATATATCCATTCATCAATTTATTAATTTTCTTATAATTTGTATCCATATTCTTGAAAACATAGAATTTATTTTCAAAACGCAGAGTTTTTGCTTCGAATTATTCTTTTATTTTTTTCATTTTCAACATTAATTTATTTAGTTTATTTCTGAATTATCTTAAAAATTTAATACTATTTAAAGAAGAACCACTGTCCTGCGACTATAAACTGAACAAAGATGTGTAGAGTAGACCATAACCATACCGGAAGAATGCTTAAAGTTAGTGTGTTTTCTCTCGCTGTGCAACAACATCCAGACACGCACATAGTCCCACAGAATCCATCCACACATATATGTATATGACAACCACTAAGCCATCACATAATACTAACATTTAATGCTACTATCACCACCACTACCATCACCACATAACAAACCACACACCCACACGCACGCATACAGAAACACCAAATCATAGACTACTATTATTGTATTTAAAGCGTGTCTCTCATCTGACAATGTATGCGAGTGTGTATGTGTTTGTAAGCATACACTGAAAATGAGAATCTGAATGTCCTTGTACTTGACCAAAAGCATATCACGCTAACCACAGACGGACAAACAAATACGCACAGACAGACACGCAAAAGAGAAGAAGCGACCACAATCGCTTATAAGGATATACGCATTTATACAATCGCATAATAGGAATAAGGATTTATAAACAGACACATACACAGCCACAAAAATGTTATCCTTAAAGTCTCCCCAAATAGTTGAGCATCACATGCTGCAAATAATGGCTGGAAATGACCGCTGTCACTGGTATCCTTACAGGAAAAACAATGATACCAACTAACCAATCCATTTAAATGGACTCCCTTTCAAGCATTGCAAGCAAGGACATCTCCATATGACTGTTACCATTCCATTATAATTTTCATATGTTCATTTTTTCTGTGCTGTCGCTAACCTCCTCTTGTTTTTAAAAGATTAAATTGTATATTCTCTTGTTATTATCTTATTCTGCTTTTGTAGCTATGCTCATTTTTTGCCATTATTGTCTGTGGTTTAATCCAAGATATTTTCTCTCTCTTTTTTGTCTTTTAATTTTCCGTATTTTTTATGTTCAACAGTTATCCTTATACTGGTCTCTCAACGTGCTGACGAGGATGTGATACGTTTGGTGGGCTCGGAAAGTATGAAAAAGCAACTACTCGAAGATAAATTGCGTCAACGGGGCCGGGGACCCACTAAACTGGAGATGTTGGTCGTTTTGTATCTCTTCGGTTTTATGTGGGAGGAAATACAGGAAATATTCAGTGTCGGCATGAAATGCTATCTAAGGAATATGTGGAATTTCATTGATTTCCTGAGGAATAGTTTGTACATCAGCGTTGTGTGTTTGAGGTGAGTTCAAAGGGAGCGTTGGAAATTTGAAAAAGAGGACTTTTTTGAGGAAATTTGCCATTTTATATTTTTTTGTAGCAATATTGTGTGATATTAATAGGAGAAACTGTGCATAATTTCCATCGATTTAATTAGTTACTTTACGTATGAAATTAAGCCTATTTGTAGTCATTTGAATAGCTGCGACAAGAACCACATATAGCTGGGGCACAGCATTCTAATCGAATATATAGAAAAACAAAAAGCTTGCTAAGCTTAGAATATTCCTATTAGTCAAGCACCTAAGCTATGTTATTAACCTAAACATTAATCATCTGAGGAATACTTAGGAGCAAACTAACAGGTCTCTTAAGAAGTGAAAATCCTCAATTTAATTCAAGAAAAGTTATCGGAAAATTCTACTTATTTAATACAGGCTCTGAAAGTCGACATAAATTTGGTAAATATGAAGTCTGTAGGGCTTTATTAAAAAATCGAATCTTGTATGTTTATCAACATTGTGATTATCGGTACAGGTAAAATCTGCCAGATTTTTAGAAAGGCTAATCCCAGAATATCCAAACTTCATTTATTCAATGTGGGACAGTAGCACAGCAAGTGGTCAAAGCGCTCCATTTCTTCTTCATCACCTTACCTTTGGCTGAAGTTATTGTACCCAACCCCAAACCTTCGTGCGTGTTCAGCAATTAGGCAGTATTCCGTCAGAACTAATATAGACACTATTCTCCTTTCCAGTGATAAGATACATTTTGCTTCGGTAGAAGTCATTGGACCCAACCTTCTAGCGTTTTTACCAATTTGGTCGTATCCCGTCAGAACTGACTCTAACATAGACACTATTCTCCTCTCCAGTGATAAAATATATTTTGACCTTCTTAGGTCGTATCTTGGCCATATTTGCCTCCCTACCCACAGTTGCTGATTCCTGTCCATCTTGGATGGGACTGCTTGATTGTCTGTCTTGCCTAAGCTAAACCTTGCAAGTACTAATATATGCAAATTCTTCGAGAATTGGTAATGTCGTCTCTTTCTTGGCAGGTTCATCAGCTTTGCATGTCCCCGGGATATCCCTATGTCCGGTTACACATATGGGGTATATGTTAAACAGCTCAGCCATCTCGTTAAGAGATCTGCGGCAATCGAGGGTTTATTGTGAATTTAGGAAGTGACCTCCAGAGAACTGATGTCAGTCTGACTGTCCGAGTGAATGACAACGCCCGTATTGCCACTTGGCCCCTTCCCCTATTTGCCTTTATTTGGACTAGATAGACACTGCATGTATCTGGTAGTCTGTGAGCTATATTAATACTGATTTCTTCATAGTGTACTCCGAAATCAACCCTATCATCAAGCTTCGAACCATCTGTGTAGAAGTGGAGATGGTTTCTGTTTCCTTGTATTCTGCCAACCCATTCCTCTGTGGCAGGTATTTTAGTAGAGAGATTCCTCTCGAAAGTGTACACCGTTGGTGTATAGTCCGCTCGGTAGGATACCATAGCACTACACTGTGATATCGTATAGTTCTTATATCTCTACATTGATAGACAGTCTAATCAAAATACCGCTCTGTTGGCAACTTCTTTCTCCACAATATCAACCGGCAGGAGATGGAGTAGGACTTGTAGAGACTCCGTCGCTATAGTCCTTAAAGCTTTGCATACGCAGTCTCTGAACTTTTGATATTGGTTAGTAATGGACCGTTTATCAGTTGCCGTCCAACTCACCACAATGTCGTACAACAAAATGGGGCGAACTACTTCTATATATACCCAGGAGAGATGCCCCAACGTTTCCTACAGGAATATACATCTAACAGGATTCTATCCACCGCCTCAATTTAATTCAAGAATAGTTCTCGGAAAATGCTACTTATTTAATACAGGCTCTGAAAGTCGACATAAATTTGGTAAAGATGAAGTCTGTAGGGCTTTATTAAAAAATCGAAATTTTGTATGTTTATTCCTGACCTATTACGACGTTGTGTTAGGTTTAGGTTCAGGTTAGGATGGCAGCCGGTTTTGTCAGCTCACATAGATTAATGTCCACAGAGTTACCACGGGCTCAGATGCCACTCATCGAAACCAACCTGTTTTATAAACATAGTTATCAGTAGTGTGATTATCGGTACCGGAAAGATCTGTCAGATTTTCTAGAAAGGCTGATCCCAGAATATCCAAACGTCGTTTACTCTTTCTGGGAGAGTAGCACAGCAAGTGGTCAAAGCGCTCCATTTCTTCTTCATCACCTTACCTTTGGTAGAAGACATTGGACTCAACACCCAACCTTCTTGCGTGTTCAGCGATTAGGCAGTATTCCGTCAGAACTGATCTAAATATAGAAACTATTTTCCTTTCCAGCGATAAGATACATTTTGACATTCTTAGGTCGTATCTTAGTCACTTCTTCTGCATCGCCTCAGCTTCGTTAGAAGTCATTGGACCCAACCTTCTGGCGTTTTTACCAATTTAGCAGTATCCCGTCAGAACTGACACTAACATATACACTATTCTCCTCTCCAGTGATAAGATATATTTTGACCTTCTTAGGTCGTATCTTGGCCTTATTTGTCTACCTACCCACATCTGCTGATTTCTGTCCATCTTTTATGGGACTGATTGATTGTCTTCTTCGAGAATTGGTAATGTCGTCTCTTTCTTGGCAGGTTCATCAGCTTTGCATGTCCCCGGGATATCCCTATGTCCGGTTACACATATGGGGTATATGTTAAACAGCTCAGCCATCTCGTTAAGAGATCTGCGGCAATCGAGGGTTTATTGTGAATTTAGGAAGTGACCTCCAGAGAACTGATGTCAGTCTGACTGTCCGAGTGAATGACAACGCCCGTATTGCCACTTGGCCACTTCCCCTATTTGCCTTTATTTGGACTAGATAGACACTGCATGTATCTGGTAGTCTGTGAGCTATATTAATACTGATTTCTTCATAGTGTACTCCGAAATCAACCCTATCATCAAGCTTCGAACCATCTGTGTAGAAGTGGAGATGGTTTCTGTTTCCTTGTATTCTGCCAACCCATTCCTCTGTGGCAGGTATTTTAGTAGAGAGATTCCTCTCGAAAGTGTACACCGTTGGTGTATAGTCCGCTCGGTAGGATACCATAGCACTACACTGTGATATCGTATAGTTCTTATATCTCTACATTGATAGACAGTCTAATCAAAATACCGCTCTGTTGGCAACTTCTTTCTCCACAATATCAACCGGCAGGAGATGGAGTAGGACTTGTAGAGACTCCGTCGCTATAGTCCTTAAAGCTTTGCATACGCAGTCTCTGAACTTTTGATATTGGTTAGTAATGGACCGTTTATCAGTTGCCGTCCAACTCACCACAATGTCGTACAACAAAATGGGGCGAACTACTTCTATATATACCCAGGAGAGATGCCCCAACGTTTCCTACAGGAATATAAGTTGACGTTGGCCTTCTTTACACGTTACAGTACATTAAGACTGAATGACAGTTTCCTATCTAGAATTGAAAGAAATAGTTCACTTTTAGAAAGGACTAGCTCTCTTATTTATCGGAAGAGGGACAATATGTGGCACCTTATACTTCCTAGTAAATACAACTTATTCAGTCTTGTTTGGACTGTCGACCAAACCGCTACTTTAGACAATTTGGTCAGATCCATCTGTAGTATATCTCTGAGGACGCCGAAGATTTTCCTAGTTACTGCTATAGCAACGGTGTCCGCATATTCCACGAATTTGCAGGCACAACTTTCTAGATCTAACAGGATTCCATCCACCGCTAGGTTCTAAATTAGTGGAGACAGTAGTCCTCCTTTTGTTCTGTAGGAGTTGTGGACCCAAGATTTATGCATCTTCTGTTGAATAGGCTTTGAATTGGTCTAGAAAAGCTAGAGTTCACTCTTACATAGATGTGACAGCATCGCCATTACCGCATTTGAGTGAATGTTGTTAAAAGCCCCTTCTATGCCCCTTCTGTCATCGTCAAGTCAAGTTCAAGCACGGCAGATTCTGTACACTTGCCCTTGTTGTAAGCATGTTGGTTCCCCTTCATCGATTGGAGATATATGAGTCCCTGATACAGCCTTCATAAATTTTCTCCAGCCAGTGAATATTGTACTTCAGCATTTTCTGCTGGAGCAATCCCGTTTGGTCTAGGTAATTTAAAGTACTAAAAGCTGTTAATCGCCCAGTTAATTCTGAATTTCTCGGTCAAAAAACTAGCGACGGTAGTAGTCTACTCGCTCTCGGTCCTGTTGTTCTTCGGGTTCTGTTGGTGAGTTCCCCGGGATATGTGGGTCGAACAGTATTTTAAGTGACTGCTCACAGTTTTTGCCCAGTGGTTGACATCTTCCTGCAGGTAACCGACTGTACACGGTGTAGCGGATATTATCTTCCTTAGCCGCCGCAAGGCTAGAGTACAATTACCCTAAACGAATCTATCCATTGTTGATTTTATTTTACCCACCTAATATTCATATTTGACAGGTTATGTGTAAAATTATTGAGGCCTAGCCTTTATGTTTACTATTCATTTAACCCTTTCAGAACCTTTGCCTATGTCCAACAATCCCGTGAAATAGCCCTGGATCCAAAAATGGCCTATGTTCCGCGAGAGAAGTGGGATGACTTTGATCCGCAATTGATAGCAGAGGGACTCTTTGCAGCGGCTAATGTTTTCTCCGCCCTCAAACTGGTGCATATGTTCTCCATTAACCCCCATCTGGGACCGCTACAGATCTCACTGGGACGCATGGTCATAGACATAGTGAAATTCTTCTTCATCTACTCTTTGGTGCTGTTTGCCTTTGCCTGTGGTCTGAATCAGTTGCTGTGGTATTTTGCTGATTTGGAGAAAAGCAAATGTTATGGTTTGCCGGATGGCGAAGCAGATTGGGCGGGTCAATCGGATGCCTGCATGAAGTGGCGTAGATTTGGCAAGTAAGTAGAAGTTCTCATGATGTCCTGATGATGATGTTGATGTACTTGCAAAAGATGACGTTGACATTTTAAAAAATTGTCCATTGGCTGCAAAAGGATGTAGGGAGTTCATATGTGTGGGAAATAATTGTCTCTTGAGTCTGAGGGAGATTTCAAACTCAACTCAAACTGAATTAAATGATAATTTCCCAGGACATAAACAAATTGATGATGTGACAGAAATGTTGAAAATGTTTCTCTGTTTGTTTTGCAGTTTGTTCGAATCCTCACAGTCATTGTTTTGGGCAAGTTTCGGCATGGTTGGCCTCGGTGACTTCGAGTTAACGGGCATTAAGTCCTACACACGTTTCTGGGGTCTACTCATGTTCGGCTCCTACAGTGTCATCAATGTGATAGTGCTGTTGAATCTGCTAATAGCCATGATGTCCAATTCCTATGCCATGATTGATGTAAGTTCACTCGACTCTCGACATGTCTATGTTTAAATGCTAAACACACAAATCCCTTCGGTGCAAAAGGTCCGGCAAAAAAAAGGCCGAAAACAAAACATAACATAACGTAACGTACGAAAACAATCTCCAAGGATGCGTCGTTGGTTGTTAAGGCCATCACGAGAGAGATCACAAGAAATTTGGGCACGTGTATTTCGAGGGGATTTTTCCGGATTTTGTCCCATGTAACACATATATACGTTTGTGTACGTTTGTTTTGGCATTTCAGGAACATTCCGACACTGAGTGGAAATTTGCACGTACTAAGCTATGGATGAGCTATTTCGATGACAGCTCCACATTGCCGCCTCCCTTCAATATTTTGCCCACGGTTAAGTGGCTCATTAGGTTGTTTAGGAAATCAAGCAAAGAGATAGATCGCAAACGTTCCAAGGTACGCATAAACAAATCCCAGTCATCATTCCGCACATAACTCTACTGAGGATTTTCAACCTCAACACCAGATTTCCTGCTTCTCTTTCCAAAGTATTCCACTACTGTTGTTTTGTTTCTATTTTTGTCTTCTTCTTTTGAATAGAAACGTCATGTCAAGGAACATGAAAATGCCTATGACAACATAATGCGTTCATTGGTCTGGCGTTACGTTGCTGCCCAACACCGGAAGTTTGAGGATAATCCAGTGACAGAGGATGACATCAATGAAGTCAAGAGTGAAATATCGACGATGCGTTATGAAATGTTGGAAATATTTGAAAACAGTGGCATGGATGTGACCTCGGCAGCCAAGAAGGAGAAACGTAAGTTGGGGGAAATTAAGAAGCAATGTTAGTTTAGTTGCTTTTGACCAATATTTTTCATAGATTTCTAATCTTAAGAATTGTAATCTTCTTTAAGATAGGGAAACATTAGTTATTTATCCGATTGTCCAACGGAGGACATATGCTCAGCGTTATTTGGCGCAATTAGTTGGTTTCTGTAAAAGTTTTATCTCCTTGTATCAAGAAAACAGGTAAACATATTGACAGTCCACTTGAATGCAGTTTCATATTACCTTGTAAACTCTGATAAGCAGTCAAATAACTGTGACGTTAAGCAATGTTCCAAAAGTTTCAACATAGCGACATCTATCGGATCCAGGATGAATGGAAGCACACATTTCAGCAATAATACTATTGCTTCTCCAGAAATGTGTGTAATATAATTGTAGAATACAATTTAGTGGCTATTTCATATATGAATTATATTTCCATCCTTAAGAATCCTAATCTTCTTAAAGGTACGCAAAAAATACTTGAATATCCGATTTCCCAACTTGGGACGTATTCTTACTCTTCCGATAGGTGGCGAAATTAGTTGCGAATCCAGAGTGAATTGAAGCACACATTTCTGGATAAGCAATAATACTATTGATTCTCCAGAAATATAGAATACAATTTAGTAACTATTTCATTGCTGAATTATATTTCCATCCTTAAGAATCCTAATCTTCGGGAAAAATACTAAAATACCCGTTTTCCCAACGGAGGACATATTCTTACTCTTCCGATAGGTGGCGGAATTAGTTGGAATTAGTTGGTGGCGGAATTAGCGGAATAGTTGGAATAGAGGGCGTAGCTCCAGCTGAAATGCAGAAAAGTTGAAGTACATTATCCACTGGCCCGAGAAAATGTATGAAGGCTGTATCAGTCTTTCATACATCCCGAATCGATGGAGGGATACCAAAGTGGTATTCATAACCAAAGTGGGAAGATATCGCTCACTAGACTTCAGACAAATTAGCTAAAAACTTCAGACCAATTAGCCTATCCTCCTTCCTATTGAATGGTCTGGAAAGAATTTTAGATTCTTTCTTTACGGATACAAAACTCCTATCTGGAAACCAACATGCTTACACCGAGTAAAAGTCTACATAATCTGCCTTGTACGAACTTGTGAGCACTATCGAATCGTTCCTACATTTCAAGGAATTCACTATAGTGGCCTTTCATAGAAGGGGCTTTTAGCAACATTCAGATGCGCTAATTGTTGCGCTGTCACATCTTAAGGTGAACTCTAGCTTGATTAGACTAATTCAAAGTCTGCTCAATAAAAGACGCATAACAGCAAGTCTTAAGTACAAAACTCTAACAATGATTCAGAACAGAGGGACCCCACAAAAAGGAGTACTGACTCCACAAATTTGGAACCTAGCGGTGAATGAAATCGTGCTAGGTCTAGGACGTGGTGGTTTCATGTTTGTGGCATATGCGGACGATCTGGTAATCGCAGTGAGTGGCAAATTCGAAAACGTCCTCCGAGACATTCTACAGGTGGCTCTGAACAAATTGGCTAGATGGACCAGAAGCAGCGGTTTGGGCGTAAACCCAAACAATGCAGAATTGGTTCTCATTACTAGGATGAATAATGTCCATCATGTGGACCCTCCTCCTCGGATGAATGGAACAGATCTATTCTTTTCTGAAAGTGCAAAATTTTTAGGAATAATTTTGGATAAGAAACTGTCATTCAGACTAAACGTACAGGAACGTGTAAAGAAGGCCAACATCGCCCTATATTCCTGCAGGAAGGCTGAAGGGTCGCGATGGTGCCTCTCTCCTAAAACTGTCCATTGGATATATATAGCAGTGGTTCGTCCAATACTGTTATACGGCATTGTGGTATGGTGGACGGCAACTGACAAACTAACCATCACAAACCTGCTATCAAGGGTTCAGAGAACTGCCTGCCTGTGCATAAGCGGAGCGTTAAGGACTACAGCGACTGAGTCTCTACAAGCCCTTCTCCATATACTGCCGATTAATGTTGTGGTGAGAGAAGTTGCAACAAAAGCGGCACTTAGATTAAACTGCCTATCAATGTGGAGGTACAAGAACTACGGTCACATGAGGATATCACAGTGTAGAGCTATGGTAACCGACCGAATGGACTACATACCGGCCGTGTACAACTTCGAGAGGAACTACTTCACTATGATACCAGCCACAGATACATGAGTTGGGAGAAGACCAGGTTAAAGAAACCATCTTCACTTTTACACGGATGGTTCGAAGCTTGATGATAAGGTTTTCTCCGAAATATGCAGTAAAGAACTTAGTCTGGATATAGCTTACAGACTACCAGATACCTGTAGTGTCTAGCATGCTTAAATAATGGCAATAAGCGAAGTCGTTAAGTGGCTGAGTCGCAACATAGTGATCAAAACTGGCGTTGTCGTTTATGAGACCACATCCTTAAATTCACAAACAGCCATCGACTAACACAGATCTATTAATGGCTGATGGCTGAGCAGTTTAAAATACGAGTACACATCATATGTGTACCTGGGCGAAGGGATAATCCGGGAAACTGCAAAGCTGATAAACGTGCTAGGAATGGGGCGACACCACAAATTCTTGAAGAATTTGCATATATTGGTGCGACACTATACAATAAAAGATGGACAGAAATCAGCACTGGTAGGATAGCTAGACAAATCTGGCCACGATATGACCTGAGAAGGTCACAATATCTCCTCACAATAGAGAGAAAAAGACAATATACGTTAGTGTTAGTTCTGACGTGACACTTTCTGATCGGCAAACATGCCAGTGGGTTGGGTATTGACTCCAATGACTTCTGCAGAAGCTGTGGAGATGAGGAAGAAGTGGAGAGCATTGAGCACTGGCTATCCTGCTACTGTCCCGCTTTGAGTAAACGACGTCTGGACATACTGGTGTCGGCCCTTCTATGTGGCTTAACAGATACTTTGGGTATCGATATTCATACTATATATGACTTTGCATATCAAACAGGTTGGCTTCGAGAAGTTCAGTACGTACTAACACCTAAACTGGTACATGTGAGGTGATAAAAACGGCTGCACCCTAAACCAAACAGTAGGCCGAAGTATTTGTGTTTGAAAGGTAGACCAAAGTCACTATGATAGTAAAATGGGGGCAGGTATCTGTGATTGAACAGTATACATAAGTCTCTGTAATGGAACAGTAAACCGAGGTCTATATGATTGAACTGAAGTCGTAAGTCTGGGAGGTTGAACTGTAGGTCGGAGACTATACAGGTTGAACTGTATAGTCTCTGTGATGTAACAGTAGACCGAATTCTCTTTGATTAACTTAAACCGAAGTGTCGGCGATTTTACAGTAGACCAAAGTCTAAGTGATTGGACATTAGACCGAAGTATCTGTTTTTTAACAGTAGACTAAGGTCTCTGTTGAACATTAGACTGAGGTCTCTGTGATTGAATAATAGTCCGAAGTCTCTCAGATTGAACAGTAGAATGAAGTCTCTGTGATTTAACCGTCTGGCGAAATCTCTGTGACTGAACAATAAACCGAAGTCTCTGCGATATTACAGTATCGATGTCTCAGCGAGAGAATAGTAGACCTAAGTATCTGTGATTGAACAGTAGATCAAAGTCTCTGTGATTGGATAGAAAACCGAAGTCTCTGTGATTTAAGAGTAGACTGAGATATCTGTTATTGAACAGTAAACCGAAGTCTCTGTTATTGAAAATTAGACGGATGTATCTGTGATTGAACAGCAGACAAAAGTGTCTGAGATAGAACAGTAAACCGAAGTATTTGAGATTGCACAGTAGTCCAAAGTCCCTCAGATTGAACAGAAGAACGAAGATTCAACATTAGACCGAAATCTCTATGATTGAACCCTAAGCTGAAGTCTCTGCGAATTTACTATTCACTCAACGATGTTACAGTGAGTGAATAGTAGACCGTATCTGTGTTTGAACAGTAGACCAAAGTCTCTGGGATTGAACAAAGTTTGTGTGATTGAATCGAAAAACAAAGTCTCTGTGATTTTACAGTAGTCTCAGTGAGTGCATAGTAGACCGAAGTATCTATGTTTGAACAGTAGACCAAAGTCTCTGTGATTGAACTTTAGACCTATGGTTGTAAACGTTAAACCGATGGTTCAGTGATTAAACAGTAGACCGAAGTAACTGTGATTGAACAATGAAGTCTCTGTGATCGAACAGTAAACTGAAGTCTTGGTAAGTGAACAGTAGTCCAAAATCTCTGAGATTGAAGTCTCTGTAATTGAACAGTGACTAAAATCACTGCGATTGACCTTTAGACCGAAGTCTCTTTTATTCAACAGTAGGCCGAAGGCTCATTGATTGAACAGTAGACCGAAGTATCTGTATCTGTGAACCGTAAGCCGAAGTCTCTGAGGTTTTACAATAGACCAAAGTCTCAGTGAGGGAACAGTAGACCGAAGTATCTGTAATTGAAAATTAGACCAAAGTCTCTGTGATAGAAAATTAGACCGAGGTATCTGTAATTTAACAGTATTCATAAGTTTCTGTCATATTCATAAGAACTGTAATCCGAAGTCTCTGTAATTGACAGTAGTCCAAAGTAGACCGATTTTACAGTAGAACGAAGTCTCAGTGACTGAACAGTACACCGAGTTAGTATCTGCGTTTAAACAGTAGACCAAGGTCTCTGTGATTGTGACTTTAGACCGAAGTATCTGCGTTTGAATATCAGACCAAAGTCTCTGTTATTAAACAGTAGACTGAGGTCTTTGTGATTGTACAGTTGACAGAAATCTCTGGGATTGAACTGTAGTCCAAAGTCATTGAGATTGAGCAGTAGACCAAAATCTCTGTGACATAATTGTAGTTGTCCGAAGGCGGTAAAAATGTCAGCGGTAAGACTACCGAAGTCGAGTTCGTAGATCCTTATTATGTATTTTAAAATGCTTATGAAAGGAGTGATAGCTCATTGCTGAATGCTGGCAAAAAGTTGAATACCTATCTGAAAGTTTAATGCCTATCTGACACAGATTATGTGAGAATTACAGACTTTGGCACACGAAGAGGCCCAAATTAGGTTCTGACAAATGTCAGAAAATTTTTATTAAAGAAGTTTTTTTATTACAGATCTCTAGAGCTTTTGCAGCATGAATGGGGGCCATGTATGTTTGATTCATCAGCTTATAATTCATTATGAAGACCTAAACCTAATGTCTAAGATATCGCGGTTTTTACCCCAGGAACACTTTCTCGGATACTGCAGTTTCGATTTCTGTAAAAGAGGTTTGATTGGCAGAAGCACCAAATATCTATCCGTTTAGTTGAAATGCAAGAATCTTAAGCCTTGCTATCTTTGGGTTTTTTATTTAACATTGAAAGGAAAATTTGTTTATTTATTTATGAAAAAACTGATTACAGGGTTAAATTCTTTATTTGGTTTGCCCAAAAAATATTTATTGATTATTTCTTTTATTTTATTTTAGCCTGTCGCGCCAAGAAGACCAAAATCTGGGAACGTCGCCTAATGAAAGGCTTCCAATTGGCCCCAGTGGATAATGTCAACGATGAAAAGTCTCAAGGCAATGGAAACGTCAACGGCTATGGTGATATTGATGAAATTAAAATCGAAAAGGAAGCCTCAAAGCCGACAAATGAAACCCCCAAACAACGATTCCAAAGGGTGGCACGGCAAGTGGCAGCCCAATCGACGGCTCACAAATGGACAGTGGTTTTGCAGGGAACTCTAAAGAACTCTCAAATTGGCCGAACAAACCAAGCTTCAGTCCAGAATTTAGAGCAATTGGGCAAAGCAATTGAGGAAGCTAAAAAGTACGTTCTTAAAATTAAAAAAATATATATTTCGAGTTTTTTATTTTGTAAATGTTATCCACAGATTAATTTCACATGCCCCTCCCACTTTGTCGGGTCGTGATTCTCCCATTGGGGTTGAGTTTGAAGATGAAAGGGCACAGACATTGTTGGAACTACTTAATCATATCAGTGAGGAGTTGACTGGCTCTAAGTGTGAGACTTTGGCACGCAAACATCAGGTGGACGAGGTCAAGAAGAAGTTTTTGCAACCCCAACCGCAAAAGTGGCCACCCAGCACGGATACCAAATCTATTATCAAAGACACTAGCAGTAAGGCAAAACAATCAAGCGATACCAAAAAATCGGTTACCACAAGGTCTCAGACTCTACCCGAGATACAGCTAACCAAGAAGATCCATCCAGCTAGCAAATCAAGCACTAGTCAGGATAAGAATTCAACTAAGACCAGGAAAATTGAAGAGTTAACACTATCGGCTGGCAAGCTACAGTCATCATTGAAAAAGTCAGCTCCCGCGGTTCCAGGCAGTGCCAAACCTTATCAACAATCTTCCAGTACCCCATTTTCGGTAGAAATGGGCAGGGTTGGTCGTAGACCAGGTCATTTGACTAGAGATAAAACTGCGACTACGAATATAGATTTAAATGTTGTTGATCTGGATGATTACGAGTCCAGCATGATGGATGACATATCACAATTTAGTGGAGATCATTAAGTGGTGGAGTGGATAATCAATTAATGGAAAATTCTCCAAATTTATTTTGAGAAAAAATGGTTCCCATTGTGATTGAAAGTGCCTTATGCGAAAAAGAAGGACATTTTAGAAATTAGAAATCAACATGTTCTGAAATATTTTGTGATAGTATTGAAATTTTATAGAAATAAAAGTGGAATCACATCGAAGAAATCTATAGTAAATTTGTGGAGATGTTTTATTACAAAAATTATAAAAATTATATTTTTTTTCCGAAAAAAGAATACCATTCTTCAAGCAGAAAAAACTAGTCCTTTAAATTAAAATATCCAAAAATCATCATATTTTTTTTAATTCAAAATTTTTTTTTCCAATTCATTTTATTATTGAATCTTTCATTATTATACAATGAAAATAACAATAAGTGGACAAATCTTAACCTAAAATACTATTCTCTGGGTTATTGTCATTGCGATAAACCATTGAGACTTTACACGATTTTTTTACTTTAACAAAAGGATAATATTTCAAATTTAAGAATTCAAAATTTCATTTTTGTTTTTGATTAATTCAACAATGAATTTGTTCTATATATCGATACCTCTATTCCAAAACAGGCTAAGTTGAAACAGATAGTTTTTCAGATAGTTGTCTGCGGGAAGTCAGAACACTTTATGAGTTGACCGTCTCCTATTTTTAGGTAAGTTCGTCACTACTTTTGTAATTTTTTTTTAAATTTTATTTAAAAAGACCTTTATTCTGTTTATGAAATATATCACTTTTTATATTAGAGAGCCAAACCCAATTTAGCTTTTTGATCAAATTATGTGGTGACGAGTGTTGTCGAAATCGTATCATCTATTGTATCAGTTAAGATTCCATACACTGGAGTTTATGAGATAGAATAACCTTTGCTATACCCAAAAAGTGTATGTTTCTGAAGCAGAAGCAATTCCAAAAAATTCTGTCAATGAATAAACATTCTTATAAAAATTCAAAGCAGAAAATCTGGCTGCTTTGAATTTGGCTTATCTACTTCCTAGTAGACGACCAGTTGGGTTATTTGCTTCTTAATATCCGCGTTTATATCCTTGGTAGGTAGCCATTTGGATTATCTATTTCACAGTCGAGTTATCTACTAGACGACAAGTTGTTGGAATTTCTATTTCTTAGTAGGTGATTTTGCTAGAAAACTAGATGGATTATCAACTCCTTAGTTGACGACTAGTTGGGCTATCAACTTCTTAGTAGCAGACCTTCTGGGCTGTATACTCCTCGGTAGATTGTTATCTACTGCATACTATGCTAGGTTACTTACTTCTTTGTAGGAAGCCAGGTTAGGTTATATACTCTTTAGTATTCGAACTTTTGGGTTTTCTACTCCTTAGCAGACGGCCAGTTTTATTATCTATTCCGACCGGTTGGGTTATTTGTTCCATAGTTGACGACTGGTTGTATCATCTACTCTTTAGTCGACGACCCTTTATTGTTTCTACTCCTTAGTTGACGATCAGTTGGGATATCTACTCCTTAGTAGACGACTAGTTGGGTTATCTACTATATAATAATCGGGAAATTAGGTTATATACTCCTTTGTAGACGACCTGTTGGGTTGTCTACTCCGATTCCCGATCCGACGTACCGGAATCATCGGTCCATATTTCTTCAAAAATGATGCCGGTGAGAACGTAACAGTCAATGGCGGCCGTTATCGTGCCATAATAACCGACTATTTGATGCCTGAAATTGAAGCTCGTGATCTCGGCGGAATTTGGTTTCAACAAGACGGCGCCACTTCCCACACATCGCATCAATCAATGGATTTATAGAGAGAACACTCGGTGAGCAGATAATTTCACGTTTTTAGACTCCCTACCTTGTTGTCTATGTAAATGAAGAAATATGCTCTGTGTTGAAAAATATTTGTTTGTAATGAAGAAAGAATTCCAAAATAGAACTAAAAAAATCACTATCGAATATTGTTAAACGTTTTCATATGTTTCACAACTCATAGTTGAGACTCAAACCCAAATGAGGTCAGACTCCTTATAATGGAAGGGAAAATCATTTCTATACGAGTATACAAAAACATCCTCTAAACCGGATTTCCTTGAATATCCTTATAATCTTTAATGAAATGCAGCTCTGTTCATAGCGGAGACTCAAATCCAGATCAGTTGAGATTCCTTGATGTATGAGAGAAAGCATATCTGCTGCACGCAAAAAGTGTATTTTACTGAAGCAGAAGGAATTCCAAAAAAATATTATAAATATCAATAAATATCCCTATAAAATGCGAAACAGATATTAAAAAAAATATACAGAAATGGAAGTGCTACAAAACCACTAAAGCTGAAGAAATTCCAAAAAAATTATATCAATCAATAAATATCCCTATAAAAATGCGAAACAGATATAAAAAATATACAGAACTGGAAGTGCTACAAAACAACATTTGTGGTATGCATTTCAAATAACTTTTTTTGTATTGTATTCCAAAAATGAGAATACGAAGCTCATTATTGGTTGTCCGCTTAAAGATATCAACGATCTGAAATCAAATATACCCATAGGGAAATTGGGATTAATTTACCTCAGTCTACAATTAGGAAATTAGGCTATATACTCTTTAGTAGACGACATGTTAGCTTATCTACTCCTTATTAGACGACAATCTGGGTTATATACTCTTTACCAGAGGACTAGTTGGGATATCTACTCCTTAGTTGTGGAAGTGTTGTGTTATCTACTACATAATTGAAGAACATTTGGTTTATCTACTACTAAGTTGACGCCTACTTGGGTTATCTACTCCTTAGTAGAGGACCATTTGGGTATGCTGGGTTATCTTCTGCATAGTGGTGATCCAGTTGGGTTATCTACTTTTTACTATATGAACCATTGGGTTATCTACTTCTTAGTAGAGGACCAGTTGGGTTATCTACTCCTTAGTAGACGGTCATATGGGTTATCAACTCCTTAATAGAGGACTAGTTTGGCTATCTACTCCTTAGTCAAGGATCAGTTGGGTTATCTACCCCTTAATTGACGAACAGTTAGTTTATCTACTACTTAGTTGACGACCACTTGCGTTATCTACTCCTTAGTAGGGGACCTGTTGGGTTATCTACTACTTAATAAGCTGTGTTATATTCCCCATATAAGTGGTGCAGTTGGGTTATCTACTTCATAGTATACAACCAGTTGGATTATCTACTCCATAGTAGAGGCCCAGTTGGGTTATAAACTCCTTAATTGACGACCATTTTGTTTATCTACTACGAGTACTTAGTTGACGACCACTTGGGTTATCTACTCCATAGTAGAGGTCCATTTGTGTTATCTACTCCTTGGTAGAGTACCAGTTGGACCAGTTTTCGAAGTTCAACCATTAAATAGTAAACATTTCGTAGGTTTCAAATGTAAAGTTAGGGATATTCTCCAGCCGATCTCTGTTATCAATGGACCTGTCACGAGTTGGGTTTAGTACTGGTCTAATTTTCCCCGGCTGTTCAAGTTATCTACTCCTCAGTTGAGTTATTACCTCCTTAACCTTAAGAGCTATCTACTCCTTAGTAGTGGACAATTTGGGTTATCTAATACTTAAGAGCAAAGTTATTTACTTCAAAGTAGGTTATAGACTTCTTAGTAGACGGCCTGTTATGTTATCGGTTCCTTAGTTGACGACCATTTGGGTTATCTACTCGTTAGTAGAGGACTATTTGGGTTATGTACTCCATAGTAGTAGCCTAGTTGGGTTATCTACTTTTTACCATATGAACCATTGGGTTATCTTCTTCTTTGTTAAGGACCAGTTGGGCTATCTAATCCTTAGTTGAGGACGAGTTGGGTTATCTACACCTTAACTGACGATCGGTTATTTTGTCTACTACTTGGTTGACACCCACTTGGTTTATCTACTGCTTAGCAGAGGACCAGTTCTATTACTTAATAAGCTCTGTTATCCTCTCCATAACAGTGTTCCAGTTGGGTTCTCTATTTCTTTGTATATGACACGTTGGGGTATCTACTCCATAGTAGAGGTCCAGTTGGGTTATGGACTCCTTAATTAACGACCATTTTGTTAATCTACTACTTAGTTGACGACCACTTGGGTTATCTACTCCATAGTAGAGGTACATTTGGGTTATCTACTCCTTGGTAGAGTACCAGTTGGATTATCTACTCCCTGGGAAGAGTACCAGTTGGACCAGTTTTCGAAGTTGAACCATTAAATAGTAAACATTTCGTAGCTTTCATGTAATGTGTATTAAAAGGGGTATTCTGTAGCCAATCTCTGTTATCAATGGACCTGCGGCTATTTAAGCTATCTACGTCTCAGTTGAGTTATCTGCTCCTTAGTAGATGACAATCTGGGCGACCTACTCCTTAGTAGAGGACCATTAGGGTTTTCTAATACTTAATAAGCTAAGAAACTTACTCCCTAGTAGGAGGCCAGTTAGATTATATACTTCTTAGTAGACAGACTGTTGTGCTATCTACTCCTTAGTTGTCGACTAGTTGGGTTATCTACTCCTTAGTAAATGACTAGTTGAGTTATTTACTACTTAATAGCTGGGTCACCTACTCCTTAGTAGACGACCTGTTGGGTTATCTACTCTTTGGTAGACGACCAGTTTGGTTATCTTTTCCTCAAAAGATGTAGATAACCCTGATTATCATGGGTTATCTACATCTTAGTAGATGACCAGTTCGGTTATCTACTCGTTAGTAGAGGACTAGTTGGGTTATCTATTCATTAGTTGAGGATGAGATTAATAGATGATAATTTTTTTATATTCTACTTATTAGACGACCACTTCGATTATCTACTCCTTAGTAAAGGACCAGTTGGGTTATCTACTCCCAGTAGGGTTAGTATTTGGTATAAGTATAGGTATACTTAGTTGACGACCACTTTGGTTATCTACTTCTTAATAAAAATACAGTTGGATTATCTACTCCCTGGAAGAGATCCAGTTGGATTATCTACTTCTTACCATACCAGCAGTTCGAACCAGTTTTCGATGTTCAACCATATATTAATAGTATACATTTCGTAGGTTTTAAATGTAACTTATATTAAAGGAACATCCTGTAATCGATCTCTGTTCTCAGTGGACCTGTCCAATTTCCCATAGATTATGTATTTGTAAATAATATGATACAATTTTCTGCAGCAAACCTTTTGAAACCCTATGTCGTTTAAGAAATAAAAATCAAACCGACTTTCTGCGAAACAAATTCTCTTCGTAATCCTTAACCAAATTTTACAACTAAACAAATAACTTTGCTAACTAAATCCTTTAAATTCTATTTTAGATCCTGTCGAAAGCCAAAAACTGGATTTGATTTTTCTTGAAAATCAAAAGCCAACAAAAAGACTCACACTCACTCAATGTGACAACAAATGTTGTCATATACAATTGGCCATAATCTGACAGCCATAACATCCTTTCCGGCGACATTCATTTCACATCTCCTACTAATGTAACGGCTCTAAATTGTAACATTCTAGATGTTTTGTGCAAATCTTTAGATTTGCCAACAAACAAAAAAATTGAAGTTAACACATTTTTGTTTACACAGACTTAGTCGGGCATGATTTCACACATCCTCGGGTGAAATTCAAACACACCGAAACCTATAAGTATACATGTGTACCACAGGACAAAGACTGTCATCCGGCTTCCTATCCCGTTTCCGGTTACAATCATGATAAGTGAAAACCAAATAAAAAACATATCACAGCAAAAAATGTTGTTTATTTCGATTCCTTGTCTTTTTGTTCGTTTTTTTGCCAAAGATTTCGGTGGTTTATTAGGGCCAAAAGCCTCAAAATATATTTGGCAAACGATAGGAAAATCAACAAGAAAAGGAAATGTATATCAGCTAATGTATACATATGTATGTATGTATGTTTGACAATGACGATGATATGCTGGCTGATGAGCAGGATAATGCAAATGCTCCCTTACAAAACAAACAAATAAACAGCTAAAACCAAAATCTTCGCCTTTTTGCATATGTTTCTTTACATATTTATCTGTCTATCTCTCTGTCCGTCCGACTTTACATATTCGTTTGATGAGCCATTTGCTGTGTCAACAAATCGTTGTTAACCATTAAACAATTCGCAGTTAAAACTCCCCTAGTCGTATATTTTCTTGTTCCCTGGTATGTATCCCAAAGGACTCACTTCGAAAAAATCGAATAAAATTCATTTCTTTTTTTTTGTTGGTGTATGGGAGGAAATCATTAAGGATTTAAACTTGGACGTTTTTATGTTGTGCATGTGTTCTGAAAATAAAAATAAACAAATGTTTAGCCATTTTAACATGAGACGTTTTCCCAACGATGAAGCCAATAAAATAAGTCACAGTGTGTCATTAAATATTTAAGAGAAATCATGTTATTTAAGAAAAGACAGGCGTCTACACAATTTGTATTGGATTTAGTAAGTGTAGTCAGTAGATTTGTATTACAGTGTTATATTGGCAATATAATAGTTGTTAGACAATTTTATTTCGAACGTTTTATTTTCATATTTAAAGGGGCAAGAACTTGGTTTATTTAACTATTAACAAGGATAATTAGTTAGAAGTGATTAAGTTTGCAATAAAAACAGTTTCAGGGGTAACGATTTTATGATGATGAGAAGCTGCAACTGTTGTCGAATATTAAGCTAAGAATTTGGAGAGTTTCAGAAAGAGATAAATTTGTCAACAGAGGCTAATATTGTATATGGGCAAATCCTGCGAGACGAACGCTACATTCGTAAGCGTTTAGTGGGATATGAGTGTTCTTTTGAAAGCCATAATTTTTTTTTTTGTAACAGGATAAAAATTTAAGTGGCTTTGAAGGTTAAGGTATGTTTTCGTAATTTTTAGCAAGTTTTGCATAATAAAGCACTTAAAATGAAATACCTATAAGAAAGATGAATATAAGAGAATTCTAAAAAAAAATTATGTGCACCCGAAAATTGTTGTAGTTTTTTATCAAAAGCCGTGAACTCTATGTGACGCACGCTACGTGACGCACGCAACATTTTTTCCAGTCAAACTTTGTATAGTAGAAATTTTGTTTATTTTAACAAATCAAATTACATTATTTTTAATAACATTTTGTAAAACATTTGTTTATATTTATAAATGTATTTATGAATGAATATACGTATGTTTATGAATGAATGTTATAGGTTATCTATTTTACCACTACACATAATGATAAAAACACCTTCCAAAAAATATTTTTTCTAATAAAATTAAGAGATATGATGTGAGGAACCATTTTTTAATACTTTTTGTATTAATGGACACCCACAAATATTTTTTAACATATAGTCTTATATTCCATTAACGAAACTAAAGTTGTATCAATTTTAAATTTTTTTGGTTGGTGGACTGTTGCTGGGATTTGCCCATATATCATCGGTCATTAATGAAGGTCAAAAGTCAAGGGTCCCTAGTCAGAGGCCATGCACCTGAGTTCGTGTATCTCATCTCAAATATCTCGGACCTCGCATTTTCGAAAGATAATTTTTTTGCTGTCGCGAAAAAAAATATAAAAAATCAGTTGTGTAATACTTATTAGACGACCCGTTGGGATATCTACTCCTTAGTAGATGACTTGTTGGATTATCTACTCCTTAGTTGTGGAAGATGGGTTATATACTCCTTACCTGACGACCAGGTATGACTAGTCCAATTATCTACTCTTTAGTATTATCTACTTCTTAGGAGACGACCTGTTGGGCTATACATTTCTATTCAATATACAAGTTGGTTTATCTACTCCTTAATTGACGACCATTTGTTTTATCTACACTTATAGACGACCAGTTGGGCTCTCTAATCCTTTGTAGATGATCAGTTAAGTTATTTACGTCTTAGTAGGCGGCCAGTTGGGTTATCTCGTACTTATTCGACGACTAGTTGGGGTTTTTACTCCTTAGTGTAGGACCTGTCGGGTTATTAACACCTTATTAGATGACCAGTTGCGTTATCTAGTCCTTAGGAGATTACTTGTTGGGTAACCTATTTAGTAGTAGAGTACAACCTGGGTTATATACTCATTAGTATGCTACCAGTTTGGTTATTTACTCATTTATTGGCAACCAGTTTGGTTATCTACTCCTTAGTTGATGACTAGTTGGGTTATCTACTCCTTAGAAGAGGGCCAGTTGGGTAATCCACTTCTTGGGAGACAACCAGTTGGGTTAGCTATTCCATAGGAGAGGACCATCTGGGTTATATACTCCTTAATTGACGACCAGTTAGGTTATCTACTAATTAGTAGATGACTAGTTGGGTTATATACTTCTTAGAAGAAGGCCAGTTGGGTTATCTACTTCTTGGGAGACAACCAGTTGGGTTATCTATTCCGTAGTAGAGGACCACCTGGGTTATATACTCCTTCATTGACGACCAGTTGAGTTATCTACTCCGTAGAAGATGACCTGTTGGGTAACCTAGTATAGTACAGTACCAGCTGGTTTATATAATCCGTAGGAGATGTCCTGTTGGGTTGTCTATTACGTAGAAGATGACCAGTTGGGTTATCATCTCATTGTTAGTAGGCACCAAAAGGGCTATAATTTCTACATATATCCAAAAAAAAATTATATGTACTTTTTTCGTCGTTAGGATGCTAGCTTACAAATATTGGAACGACTTTGTTTTCTATTTTTAATGTTTTTTTCGTGCCAGCAAAAACTATATTATAGCCCTCATGAGTCCCTTTAATTTAAAGGGTATCCCGGCTTGTATGGTCCAGATATTAATCCAATCCAATATACATCCAAGAAAATAAGATTTAAAAAAAAATACCATAACAAGTTTTTATATTTTTTTCGTGATATATTATACAGAATGTAGATGGCGTTAGTACCTTGAAAAAAATGTTTTCTTGAAAAGTGGCAACCTTCTAAAATATACGTTTTAATTTTAAAGCCGCCACTGTGTTCAGTTTTCTTTTGAGCACTCAAAAGTAAACGATCTCACTGAATTTGTAAACATGAAAATATTAATTACCGATATGTAATACATTACTTTCATTTGAAAGATATCAGTCCAGCCGATATTAAAACCGAGGTAGATTCTGATTTGGGGGAGTCTGCTCCTTCGTTTACAACTATAAAATAATGAGTGGCAGAGTTTAAACGAAGACGTATGAGCTGCCAAAACATACACCGAGTGGTCGACAAATTGACGTGTCCACGACATAAATGGTTAAAAAATTCCACAAAATGGTATCGGAAGGTTCGAAAACTAGCTAAAGTCATAGGCATTTCAATAAGTACTGTACACCACATATTGACGGAAAATTTGATGATGATATAGCTGTGTGCAAGATGGATGCCGCGTTTGCTCACAATCAAGACAATGCGCCATATAAACAGGATGAACCAAAATAGTATTAGTATTAAGACAAATCGTCGCACGGTGTAATTAATAAACTAGCATTTACCTCGGATTAAAGGCAATAAATTCTGGTAATTGACTTTAGATAAATATGAAGTTTTTTGGTTTCAAATTTCGTTGTGCCGTATTAAATGATTTTATCCGTATTCAGTATATTTGACCCAGTTCAAACTATACTTCATTGAAGTCATAGATCTCCAATCAAGTTCCATTGAATGTAATTAAAAGTCATTGACTTCACATTAACGACCATCGGCCTATGTTATATGTCCAATAACACTGTGTTAGAACCCATTCTCTTAGGATTAAATGTCATTGACCATAAATAAAAACATATATCAAAATCTACGTGTTTAATATCATCAAATTGTCATCAAAGATCATTGACTCAGTATAAAAAGTAATTTGCTCTCAATTAAAGGTTATTTATTTCGACAAAAGACCCATCTGCTCTGTATTTAATATCATTGATCACAATTAAAGCTATTGACTTCGTAATTTTGTAATTCTTGCTTAAATTTTTGTATTCAAATTTCTTTAACTCAATCGTCCTCGCAAAAATATACTACTCGTACTAATTGAAAAAGTATTTTGTTATGAAATGTTAAAAAGTAATGCCTAAAAAATGCAATCAAATATTTCGAAGTTACTCCTACTGACATACACACATTCATATAAATGGCATATCAATTTCCAGATACATCAAACTTTATAATATATCACTTTCAAATTGGCAATACTCGTATAATATAATAAATATGCTATCCAGAAGCCATTCAACTCAGACATAACAACAAAGTATCCTTTTCAAACAAATTCCTTAACTACATACAAGGCTAATGTTGAAAAGTATTCAATTACAACTCACACTCGGAATTTTTTTGCACATAGCCAAGAAAAGTGGGATTTTTTGTTGAACAATTTTTTGCACATTCCCTATCTAAAAAAATTCTTTATCATCATCTATATTCTCACCGTGGTTCCTAACTTTCTTTTCCCCTCTTACTTTTACGTTTTCCTGGATATGACTTCCTGTTTTCTCTTTTTTATCCTAAGGAATTTAAGTTTCGCATAGTCCATAACTAACATCCTTCGTTTCGCTCTTTATTGGTTTTTTCCTATCTTTTTAATATGTTGGCTATTTTTAAGCTTCTTTCGTGTTGTTTTTGTAAATGTTTTTTTTTTCATTTTGCTTCCTTGCGAAAAAATGAATATTCATCTCAATCAATTTGTAGGAAATTTCCCAACTACTAAGGTTGTGTTTCTGCCCAATAGTATGGGATTTATTAGACAATCGCATACTTACAAGTTGTATTGAGCTAACATCTATACATATAACGATATTAGATAGGATATATTAAATAGGGTGTCCTTGTGCATTTCGGAAATTGGTTTAAATTTTAAAAAACCATCCCTAAAATTAAAAAAAGATATCTCAATTTCAAAATGTGGCTTACATGGGCGGGGCCACGCCCATTTTTGAACCAATCACGTAGACTACCACCAGATACATATACACAAAATTGCAGCTTTGTCGCTAACAGATATATATACACGAAATTGCAGCTCTGTCGCTAACAAATTGTTCAAGATATCACATTTTTAAAATTTAGCTTATATGGGCGGTGCCACGCCCATTGGTCCGATCCCGCCCATGGACCAGTCACGTAGACTGCCACCAGCCACATACATATGTACAACATTACAGCACTCTAGCTAACAATTTGTACATGAAATATCAATTTCTAAATTTGGCTTATATGGGCGGATCACGCCCGCTTGGTACATCGTAAATTCAAGTACCCTATTTTCACATCCCCCACACATGTACACTCTGTGAAAATTTCAAGAAGATCGGTCCAGCCGTTTAGACGCCTATACGGTACAAACAAACCAACAAACACACACTCTTTAAATTCTTTAAATATATACATCTATAGATTGTTTGGTCCCTTGACAATGACCTCTAAAGTAGTATTTTTGCCAGAAATCAATTGACTACCACTGACAAAAATGCAAAGTACTTTAATAAGAGGTCAATTATTACAGAAAAACTATAAATGACCACTGACAAAAGAATAAGACCTATTGACAAAAGGTCAATGGACATTGACAAGAGGTATATTATTGAATACTAATTGACGTATGACAATTGTTAATAACCTCTCATTACGATCATAGGCATCTCTCAAATAATTATTTACCTCTTGTCAAGTTATTAACATTTCGTCAATGGTCATCGATCGCTTAAAAGTTACAATTGACCTCTTGTTAAAAGACTTTGACTTATTGTCAATACTCATTGATTTTTTTGTAAATTATTATTAATTATAAATAATTATTTTTGTCAATAGTCATTGACTTTTTGTCAATAGTCATTGACTTTTTGTCAATTGTCATTGACTTTTTGTCAATAGTCAGTGACATTTTGTCAATAGTCATTGACTTTTTGTCAATAGTCATTGCCATTTTGCAAATGTCATTGACTTTTTGTCAATAGTCATTGACTTTTTCCATAGTCATTGACTTTTGTCTATATTCATTGACTTTTAGTCAATAGTAATTGCCTTTTTCATAGACATTGTCTTTGTGTCAATAGTCACTGACTTTTTGTCAATAGTCATTGACCTTTTTACAATAGTCATTGACTTTGAGTCAATAGTAATTGTCTTTTTCCATAATCATTGACTTTGTGTCAATAGTCATACTTTATGTCAATAGTCATTGAGATTTTGTCAATAGTCATTGACATTTTGCCAATAGTAATTACCATTTCCCACAGTCACTGCCCTTGGGTCAATATTCTTTGAGTTTTTGTCAACAGTCATTGAGATTTTTTAAATAGTCATTGATATTTTGTAAATTGTCATTGATATTTTGTCAATAGTCATTGACTTTTTGTCAATAGTCATTGAGTTTTAGTCAATTGTCATTGACTTTTAGCCAATAGTCATTGACTTTTAGTCAATAGTCATTGACTTTTAGTCAATAGTCATTGACTTTTTGTCTATAGTCATTGACTTTTTGTCTATAGTCATTGACTTTTTGTCTATAGTCATTGACTTTTAGTCAATAGTCATTGAGTTTTAGTGAATAGTCACTGACTTTTAGTCAATAGTCATTGACTTTTAGTCAATAGTCATTGACTTTTAGTCAATAGTCATTAACTTTTAGTCAATAGTCATTGACTTTTAGTCAATATTAATTGATTTTTGTCAATAGTCATTGACTTTTAATCAATATTAATTGACTTTTAGTCAATATTAATTGATTTTTGTCAATAGTCATTGACTTTTAATCAATATTAATTGACTTTTAGTCAATAGTCATCGACTTTGTGTCAATAGTCATTGATTTTAGTCAATAGTCACTCACTTTTTGTCAATAGTCATTGAATTTAGTCAAAAGTAATTGCCTTCTTAAATAGCCATTGATCTTTTGTCAATAGTCATTAACTTTTTGTCAATAGTCATTGACATTTTGTCAATAGTCATTGGCATTTTGTCAATAGTCATTGACATTTTGTCAATAGTCATTGACTTTTTGTCAATGGTCATTGACTTTTTGTCAATGGTCATTGACTTTTTGTCAATGGTCATAGATATTTTGTCAATGGTCATTGACTTTTCTCAATAGTCATTGACTTTTAGTCAATAGTCATTGACTTTTTGTCTATATTCGTTGACTTATAGTCAACAGCCATACACTTGTTGTCAATAGTCGTCGTCTTTTTGTCAATAGTAATTACCTTTTTCCATTTTCAATAGTCATTGACATTTTGTGAATAGTCATTGACTTTTTGTCAATAGTCACTCACTTTTTGTCAATAGTATTGAATTTAGTCAATAGTAATTGCCTTTTTAAATAGCCATTGATCTTTTGTCAATAGTCATTGACTTTTTGTCAATAGTCATTGACTTTTTGTCAATAGTCATTGACATTTTGTCAATAGTCATTGACATTTTGTCAATAGTCATTGACATTTTGTCAATAGTCATTGACATTTTGTCAATAGTCATTAACTTTTTGTCAATGGTCATTGACTTTTTGTCAATGGTCATAGACATTTTGTCAATGGTCATTGACTTTTCTCAATAGTCATTGACTTTTAGTCAATAGTCATTGACTTTTCTCAATAGTCATTGACTTTTAGTCAATAGTCATTGACTTTTAGTCAATAGCCATTCATTTGTTGTCAATAGTCACTGACTTTTTGTCAATAGTAATTGCCATTTTCCATTTTTCAATAGTCATTGACATTTTGTCAATAGTCGCTGACTTTTTGTCAATAGTCATGACTTTTTGCCTATAGTCTGTGACTTTTAGTCAATAGACATTGACTTTTAGTCAATAGTCATTGACTTATAGTCAATAGCCATTCACTTGTTGTCAATAGTCATTGTCTTTTTGTCAATAGTAATTACCTTTTTCCATTTTCAATAGTCATTGACATTTTGTTAATACTCATTGACTTTTTGTCAATAGTCATTGACTTTTTGTCAATAGTCTTTGACTTTTTGTCAATAGTCATTGACTTTTAGGCAATAGTAATTGACTTTTTGTCTATAGTCATTGACTTTTTTCAATAGTCATTGGATTTTTGTCAATAGTAAATACCTTTTTCAATTTGTCAATAGTCATTGACTTTTAGTCAATAGTCATTGACTTTTGATCTATAGTCATTGACTTTTTGTCAATAGTCATTGAATTTTAGTCAATAGTAATTGCCTTTTAGTCAATAGTCACTGACTTTTTGTCTATAGTCATTGACTTTTAGTTGGCACTTACCTCTTTTTACTGGTCATTGCCCTTTTGTTAATCGTTATTGATCACTTATCAATAGTTATTGAACTTTTAATAATCGTTATTGATCTCCAATGAATAGTTTTTGTCAATGTTCATTTACAATCTGCAAATGTAACTGACCTCCTTTCAATGGTTATTAATCTTTTGTCAATGTTTGTTGTTCTCTTTTCTATGGTTATTGACCACTTGTCATTGTTTATGGACCTGTTGTAATTGTTATTGAGCTCTTGTCAATGGTTATTGACCTTTTGTCAATGGATGTTGGCTTTCTGTAAATGGCTAATAGTCGTCTACCTACGGTCAATTTTTATTGACCTTTTGCTCAATGATCATTAACCACTCGGTCAATGTCATGGACTTCTTTCTGATTGTCTTTGAACTTTTTGTAACGACATCATGCCAATCTTCATTGACTTATTTCAAATGGGTACAGACAATGTTTATTGACCTTTTGCAAATGATAATTGACCCTTGGTCATTGACCTTTGTCAATGTCAATGCTTTATTAATAATGTTCATTGACATCCTTCTAATGGTCATTGTCTTATTTCCAATGGACGCTGACCTTTTGTCAATGGTTATTGACTTCTTATCAATGGTTATTGACCTTCTGTCAATGGCAATTGACTTTCTCTCAATGTTTATTGACCTTTTGTCTGGAGCCATTGACCTTCTGTCAATGGTCATTGACCTCTTGTCAATATTAATTGTCCTTCTCTCAATTTTTAGTGACCTTTTGTCTGTAGTCATTGACCATTTGCCAATAATCATTGAACTATGTCAACGGTCATTGACCTTTGTCAAGGGTCACTGACCTTTTTTAATGGTTATTGATCTATTTCAATGGTCATTGAACTTTTTCAATGGTCATTGAACTTTATCAATGGTCATAAATTTGTCAAAAGTCATTGACCTTTGTCAAGGGTCATTGGCCTTTGTCAAGAGCCATTGACATTTTGTCAAGGGTCATTGATATTTTGTCAAGGGTGATTGACCTTTGTCGGGGGTCATTGATATTTTGTCAAGGGTGATTGACCTTTGTCGGGGGTCATTGACCTTTTGTGATGATCTTTGGTCTCTTTGTAATGAAAGAGGCCAATAAGTTAATGCCAATCCAAATAAGTCAATGCCAAACGCCATTAAAATATTTCCAGTGTGTAGTGTCAATGGTCATTGACATTTGCAAATGTCACTGATTTATTTATAATGGACATTGACCTCTTTGTAATGGTCACTATCTTATTTTCATTGGGCGCTGACCTCTTGTCATAGGTTATTGACCTCTTGCACATGGTTATTGACCTATTATCAATGGCTATTGCCTTGTTCTGAATAGTTATTGACCTTCTGTGAATGTTTATTGACCTTTTGTCTGGAGTCATTGATCATTTATCAATGGTCATGGAACTTTGTCAACGGTCATTGGCCTTTTTCAACGGTCATTGATCTTCTCAATAGTGATTGACCTTTTTTAATGACCCTTGACAAAGGGTCATGACCTTGGTCAATGTTCGTTGAACTTTTGCCTGGAGTCATGGACTATTTGTTAATGCTCATTGGCCTTTTGTGTTGAGACATTCACCTTTTGTCAGGGTCATTGACTCTTTTCTCCATTTATTGGTTTTTGGTAATGTATCGCAGGTGTAACAGATCGTCAGCCCGGTGGACATTTGCCTATTATTTCTTATAAGTTTATGAGATATAATATTTCATTTAAAGGACTACCCTGTTATACAGGATTTAAACATCGACATGTATACTCATTTTACTGTTGACCTACAAAAATTCCATGAAACCATCTCTTGCCAATATTTATCCCTTTTTCATTTCGTTATACATTGATGAAGGAAAAATGTATTAAATTTCATAAATGGTCATATTTGTTTGCTATGAAAGTTATTGATATTGACTGAAGTGGAAGGTTAACGAAAGTATTAGTATTTCAAAGTATAAGGACAAAGTCGAATCGCAAGAGTGCTATAGTATAAATTCCAAGAAGAACTGCATTTCACTGTAAACAATGATGAAGCTTAAGGGTATAGGGACCAGAATCGAGAAACAAGGTGAGTTGTAATGGCGTCTATAGAAAGGAATTGGATTATTTTATTTTATATTATTAAACTCAAGAAAGAAAGATAAATGTATCTATACCAACAACCTTCGTCAACATGACTATCAATTTATAGCTCTGTATTTTTAGGCTGAAATTAAATTTCATTTTGTTAGTATTGTTTAATAGAAAACAATGTAGAGTTTGCCAAAAATATTATATATACAAAATTGAAATAAATTGAATTTGTTCGAATAAAATGTTCAAAATGTTGATTAAGATAAGTGAATGTATTACACTCTAGTGGGGGAGGACTGATATTGCTAGCAATGCTCATAACAATGATATGACTTATAGAAAAGGAACAAAAGCTTTGTAATTCATATCTATGCCATTTGAATGTATAATTTGATAGGTGACTCATATCCCCAAAAATCATCTCTTGACCCATGTAAAATGCACCCATAAATAAACATAATTTTAGCCATTGAACCTCATACATATGTATTCGAGTATATGTACATTTATCTGTGAATATATTCAATCAATATGTTTTTTTTTTCGAATTCACGTAATAGTCATGCACAATCATGCTTGCCTCAGCCAAAATACAACTCAATTTGAAATTCTAAAAACATATGTAAAGCTATACAACAAAATAAAATTTCAATCATATCAAATTCAATCTCATAGCAAAGGTAAACAAGGAGATTTTGAATGTAAAGTATGCTTCAATTATGCAAATATTCAAAACTAAATGGATGGCCTGTTAGAGAATGGTCATGTTAAACGAAAAAAAACAATATACTGTACATATAGTTATAACAAGAAAGAAAATAAAAACGAATTGAAACTTGTGTAAATTTTTGGTGTGAATTGGAATTTACTTTCAATAAAATATGCATAAAACATTTTTTAACACAGATAGGCGAATATATTATTTGGGAAACAGTGGGGACATTTTTGAGGACAACTTTAAAATATATTCATATTATTACAAATGAGGACTGATTTAACAAAAATATTGAAGGACTAAATGTCATCAAAAAAAGGAAGAAATAGGAATAACTTGGAATAACTGTAAGATACTGCAGATTGGAATAGCTTAGATTGCATACTCTAAAATCCTACAATTTAGAAAACCGAACTGACCTCCCTTCAGTTCTAAGTGAGAAAAAATTTATCTGTCAAAAAAAATGGAATCAGTAGCTAAACGTCTAAAGTCAGTGATTAAATTTAAAATACTTTAAGGACGTGACTAAGGTATTTGACTTAAAGATATCATTGGTATCATATAAATTAATATGGATCTCTATCATTGAACTACTGTAATATACTCTTCAATGACAATTGGCTTCATTTCAGGGCTCATTAGCCCCCTGTCGATTTAGAAAACAGAACAAATCATTGAACTGCCTTCTGTTGTTAGTGATTGTGATGGTGTCATTGACTTAATCTGAAAGTCCACTGATTCAAAAAGGTCACTGTCTAAAGCAAATATATGACAGAAGTCATTAGTCAATTTTAACAGTTTAGTCATCGACCGTCAAAAGCCATCGAATTCCTTTTGAATACATTGAAGTTCTGCCATAAAAATTATCATTGACCTCTGCCATATAATGTATGTATACCATTTGATGCCCATTGACATCCTTTCAATACGCATTAGCCTCAACCTCCCGCCAATGGTCATAGTTAATAAAAGCTTTCAAACGTCAATGATCTATTGCCAAATATAGTTTCCCAAACGTCAAAAACAAGTGACCTTCATTTACAAGAGATTAAAGTAATGTCAAAAATAGTTGACCTCATTGAATTGACCTCCCATCAAAAATATTCCACCTGAAACCAATGATTAATACTCACTAACCATCTGTCAATGATCAATAATCTCCCGCCAATGATCATCGAACTCATGTGAATAAAATCTCTCAATAGTATTTAATCTATTGCCAAATGTCACGTCGTAAGAGTTAAAATCCATAAATTTCCATTTATTACACATTGAAGTCCTGACAATGGTATGTAGTTGATATCATTGAACTGTTGTCAGTGGCCATTTACTCTTTATTGGTCATTGACTTCCCATCAAAGATAGTTGGCATCCAATAAATTAAAAAAAAAAAACATTGGGTTGCCTTAAAAGTATATTGTGTGGGCCTGTAATGATTTCTTGTTCTTTTACACGGAACATCTATTTCTAAGCATTCTATGCCAAAATTGTGTTTGAATTTACTAACCTCTTTGTTTACCCTGCAAATTTTGTGGCTAAATTTCATCGAGGATAAATTTATAAAGTGCATTTTGCACACACAGTGTTATTATTGACTCTTTTCCTATATCTGTTGGCCTGTTTCAGCGATCATGGACCTTTGGCTAGTATCACTGACTTCTTGTCAATAATCTTTGATCTTCTGGTAACGGCAAATGCCCTTTTGTCAATGGTCATTGACCTTTTGTTAATGTCAGACCTTTTAGCAATGGAGCTTGACCTTTTATCAATGGTCATTGGTAAATAGTCAATAGTCATTTACCATTACGGAATGGTAAATTACTCTTTCAATGCTGTCGTGCCTTCGCCAATGGTTACTGAACACTTTTTAGGGCGACATATGTTCTCTTGCCAATAATCTCTGACCTCTTGCAAATATGCATTCATCTCTTTCCTAAGGCCAATAACCTATTTTCAATGGTCATTGATAATGCCAACATCTTGTCAATGGTCATTAACCTCTTGTCAATGGCCATTGACCTAATGACAATGGTCATTGACCTCTTGTCAATGGTCATTGACCTCTTGTCAATGGTCATTGACCACTTGTCAATGGTCATTGAACTCTTGTCAATGGTCATTGACCTCTTGTCAATGGTCATTGACCTCTTGTCAATGGTCATTGACCTCTTGTCAATGGTCATCGACCTCTTGTCAATGGTCATTGACCTCTTGTCAATGGTCATTGACCTCTTGTCAATGGTCATTGACCTCTTCTCAATGGTCAATGACCTCTTGTCAATGGTCATTGAACTCTTGTCAATGGTCATTGACCTCTTGTTCATTAATCACTTATTTATCAATCGTCATTGACCACTTGTAAATCAATGGTCACTGACCTTTTGTCAATGGTCATTGACCTATTCAATAGTTATACACCTCTTTTAAATGGCCATTGACCTCTTTTCAATGGTCATTAACCTCTTTTAAATGGCCACTGACATCTTATCAATGGCCATTGACCTCTTATCAATGGCCATTGACCTCTTATCAATGGCCATTGACCTCTTTTCAATGGACATTGACCTCTTGTCAATGGTCGTTGACCTCTTGTCAATGGTCATTGACATTTTGTCAATGGTCATTGACATTTTGTCAATGGTCATTGACATTGTGTCAATGGTCATTGACCACTTGTCAATGGGCATTAACATCTTGCCAATGGACATTGACCTCTTGCCAACGGTCATTGACCTCTTGCCAACGGTCATTGACCTCTTGTCAATGGTCATTGACCTCTTGTCAATGGTCATTGACCTCTTGTCAATGGTCATTGACCTCTTGTCAAAGGTCATTGACCTCTTGTCAATGGTCATTGACCTCTTGTCAATTTTCATTGACCTCTTGTCAATGGTCATTGACCTCTGGTCAATGGTCATTGACCTCTTGTCAATGGTCATTGACCTCTTGTCAATGGTCATCGACCTATTGTCAATGGTCATTGACCTCTTGTCAATGGTCATTGACCTCTTGTCAATGGTCATTGACCTCTTGCCAATGGTCATTGACCTATTGTCAATGGTCATTGACCTATTGTCAATTTTCATTGACCACTTGTCAATGGTCATTGAACTCTTGTCAATGGTCATTGACCTCTTGTCAATGGTCATTGACCTCTTGTCAATGGTCATTGACCTCTTGTCAATGGTCATCGACCTCTTGTCAATGGTCATTGACCTCTTGTCAATGGTCATTGATCTTTTGTCAATGGTCATTGACCTCTTGTCAATGGTCATTGACCTTTTGTCAATGGTCATTGACCTCTTGTCAATGGTCATTGACCTCTTGTCAATGGTCATTGACCTCTTGTCAATGGTCATTGACCTCTTGTCAATGGTCAAGAGGTCATTGACCACTTGTCAATGGTCATTGACCTCTTGTCACTGGTCATTGACCTCTTGTCAATGGTCATTGACCTCTTGTCAATGGTCATTGACCTCTTGTCAATGGTCATTGACCTCTTGTCAATGGTCATTGACCTCTTGTCAATGGTCATCGACCTCTTGTCAATGGTCATTGACCTCTTGTCAATGGTCATTGACCTCTTGTCAATGGTCATTGACCTCTTGTCAATGGTCATTGACCTCTTGTCAATGGTCATTGACCTCTTGTCAATGGTCATTGACATCTTGTCAATGGTCATTGACCTCTTGTCAATGGTCATTGACCTCTTGTCAATGGTCATTGACCTCTTGTCAATGGTCATTGACCTCTTGTCAATGGTCATTGACCTCTTGTCAATGGTCATTGACCTCTTGTCAATGGTCATTGACCTCTTGTCAATGGTCATTGACCTCTTGTCAATGGTCACTGACCTCTTGTCAATGGTCGTTGACCTCTTGTCAATGGTCATTGGCCTCTTCTCAATGGTCATTGACATTTTGTCAATGGTCATTGGCCTCTTCTCAATGGTCATTGACATTTTGTCAATGGTCATTGACATTGTGTCAATGGTCATTGACCACATGTCAATGGGCATTAACATCTTGCCAATGGACATTGACCTCTTGCCAACGGTCATTGACCTCTTGCCAACGGTCATTGACCTCTTGCCAACGGTCATTGACCTCTTGTCAATGGCCATTGACCTCTTGTCAATGGCCATTGACCTCTTGTCAATGGTCACTGACCTCTTGCCGACGGTCATTGACCTCTTGTCAATGGTCATTGACCTCTTGTCAATGGTCATTGACCTCTTGCCAATGGTCATTGACCTCTTGTCAATGTTCATTGACCTCTTGTCAATGGTCATTAACCTCTTGTCAATGGTCATTGACCTCTTGTCAATGGTCATTGACCTCTTGTCAATGGTCATTGACTTCTTGTCAATGACCTCTTATCAATGGTCATTGCACTCTTGTCAATGGTCATTGACCTCTGGTCAATGGTCATTGATCTCTGGTTAATGGTCATTGACCTCTTGTTAATGGTCATTGACCTCTTGCCAATCGTCACTGACCTATTGTCAATCGTCATTGACCTCTTGTCAGTCAATTACAATAGTCATTGGCTGTAGTCAATTGTCCTTGACTGTTGTGGATGGTCATTGACTTTAGTCGATGGTCATTGACTTTAGTCGATGGTCAATGGTCATTGACCTCTTGTCAATCGTCTTTGACCTTTTGCCAATGGACATTAACCTCTTTTGCCTCTTGTCAAAGGTCTGTAACCTCTTGTCAATGGTCAATGAACTCTTGCCAATGGACATTAACATCTTGTCATTGGACACTGACCTCATGTCAATGGTCATTGACCTCTTGTCAATGGTCATTTACCTCTTGTCAATGGTCATTGACCTCTGGTTAATGGTCATTGACCTCTGGTTAATGGTCATTGACCTCTTGTTAATGGTCATTGACCTCTTGCCAATCGTCACTGACCTATTGTTAATCGTCATTGACCTCTGCTGTAGTCAATTGTCCTTGACTGTTGTGGATGGTCATTGACTTTAGTCGATGGTCATTGACTTTAGTCGATGGTCATTGACTTTAGTCGATGGTCAATGGTCATTGAACACTTGTCATTCGTCTTTGACCTTTTGCCAATGGACATTAACATCTTTCTTATGGACATCGTTAACCTCTTGCCAATGGACATTGACCTCTTGCCAATGGTCATTGACCTCTTGCCAAGTGACATTAACATCTTGTCAATGGACATTGACCTCTTGTCAATGGTCATTCACCTCTTGTCAATGGTCGTTGACCTATTTCCAATGACAAGGTTATTGACCTCTGGCCTATGATATTTGAGTTCTTGCCAATGGTCAGTTTTTTTTAATGTTCCCTGACTGTTTTAGTCTATATTAGCCTGTAATCAAGGGGTTGTCCTCTTTTCAGTGATCATGTCGTTTGACATTTGTTTCATTGGCAACTGATCTCCAGTCAACGGCCTTTGAGTCCGTATCAATTTTGACATTTCTTTAAAAGTCATTAATCCTTTTCAATGGGCACTGAACTTTTGCTCAAATCATTGATGCTTTTTAAATGGTCATTAACCTCTTGCCACCGGCCAATGTTCACTTTGGCGAATGTTCACTGATCCTTTAAAAGTCTAATTTTAAGTTTTAGTGCATATTAAATGAAACATATGATATCTATGACTATTAAAGAGATAACATTATTCCTAATTAAGGAACTGAGAGCTATTTTTAAAAGCACGTACTCTGTTTTATTATGCAATTAAATAAAACTTGCCTTTTATCTTGTATATTTAGAGTACTTTAATTTTTATTAAATATTTTCATTAAATCATTAACATAAACTGCGGTAACAAAAAAATATATTTATTTCCAAACATTGTTAAACAACCTTTCAGTTTTATCTTAACTACTAAAAACAAACTTTACCTTTTAAAATAATATTTAACTTTGACAAGTTAAATACGAAGCAGGAGTAAAAAAATCACAAATTTCAAAAATTAATTTCTCTCTCCCCACTCTTGTTAAACTGTTAATAAAGCCAAAATGGTTTAAACGATGCCTTTAGGCTGGTGGGGGGAAAAACAAACAAAATTTAAATTTAGAATTCATGACAAATTGTTGATGTCGTTTTTTCGTTTTTTTCAGGAGAAAATAAAGATAAAACAATGCTACCTTACAGAGGAAAAAAGGACTTTCTCGCCTTTATCAGAGAAAATCAGCACCTATTTATGTATAGCAAATGAACAACATTTGGGATTAGTGGGGTAACAAGAAGATATTAAAAACAAAAATAAGTCCCTTCCTTATTAGACATAGAGATATGAAGGGAACAAATAAATGGAAAAAGGTCTTAAATACGTGCTTAAAAACTTAAATGTCCTTCTGCATCCAACTTTCCTCCCTCCCTCCCCGCAATCTGTCGATGATACATTTTCATTGGAAAATATTTTATATTCATTTTTCTTTTGTGGGGTTTGGGCTGCCAGTGTTTGCTTTGTCGTTTGGCCGACAATTTATACCCGGAAGTATCGAAAGCAATAAAAAATTGGTGTTACCCAATTTCCACAGTGGCGTTGGCAGTATCTTCTGTGGCGGCAGTTGCTAAATTGTTAACTTAAAGTCCTTAAGGGATTTACGATACGTTTTTATAGACAGACTTGGAAACGCCCACCGCTCATCATGTTTCCCTTTGGGGCTTTTGTTTGATTTTTGGCCTTTTGTTAGAATTTCCTGTCGCCGTCGCTATTGCTGGTGTTGATATTGATGTTGTCCCCAAATATTTTTTTCTCCTTTGCCTGTCGTCTATTCAAATTGAATTTATTTTTCAAAACATGTTTAGACATGCCACTAAAGATGTCATCAATAGCTTCATTATCATGCATGAGACTTGGGGACTTTTTAAATTTGTTCGTTAACTTCTGAGATTGGTGGTTGGTGGGGTACGAGGGAAAAAACCAACATAAAATACAAATATAAAATGCTTTATTTATTGCTGAAACAGCTTTAGGTTAAACATAATTTTTGGCTTAGAACAAAGCATTATATTCTTATAGATAAAATGCCTTTGAGAGTGGGAAGTAGAGAAAGTATAGTTTGAACTTTCGATAATAGAAACGAATTTCTTCGATTTTTTTACAAATATTAATCTATTGCAAATTTATTTACTTATATTTTTATTTATTTTTAATATTTCCATTTCAGAAAATCATGGATATGTTTTATTAAGGAAACCAAATGGGCCTAACTATGATCTGGAAATATATTGGAGGAGCTAGTATATAATTTGAATTCGTATGAAATCCACATTTATAAAAAAAATATAAAAAATGTAAATAAAGAAATAAAAAATTTCTCTATATATCTATGTGTTTCTATTTTGTTAGATTGGGTACGAAAAATTAGAAAAAGTAAAGCTTATAAATGAATGCAGCTAAATTTGATAGCTTCTTTTAGAAAAAGTAATTAAAAAATCAATATAGACAAAAAGTTAATTCCTCCATAAAATATAGACGTTTAGACTTTCCGGTTAGCGTACAATTAGCGATGATACGCCAAGTAGTTTAAGAGATACGGATGTTATTCAAAACATTCAATTGATTTAGCAAAAACATTAATTTATGTCAAAATATTGCAAGAAAACAGCAGATGTTTAGATTTTTTGTTTAATGTTTCATTTGGGACAACACGTTATTTAGTTTAGAAGTTTAGTTTAGAAGTTATTTTTATATTGGAATAATTTACTAATTATTTTTGTGAAGTATACCCTAAATTCTCAATTGAATTGATGTTTTGCGCCTAAAAGTATGCTTCACGAAATTATTTCCTTATTGCAAACCTATCTTAAAAAGCCAGTCGCTTCTAAACCAATAAAGATATCGGTACAACCGATACCACTGAGGCAAGCTAAAAACGTCAATTTCAGTTCCTCCAAAATTTATAATTATAAATAATTATTTAAGTTAATATCAGTTTTTTTAAATTTTAAAAAAGCATTATAATTTCTGAACAACAGTTCTTGGATTTTCGTAATATTTTGTTATATGACAGAGGACCTCGCGCTGATTTGCAGACAACTTTAATTTCCTTAAAAAACCTAATATTTCATTTGAAAATTCCATTTTTATTAAAACTGTTATACCGATTTTCAAATCACTGTAACTTCTAAACTAAGTGGAGTAGCTCCACAAGTGATAGCTCATATCAAAGATCTGAATGTCTACTTGATGACTATTTCAATGAAATGTAAGGATCTGGACAAAAATAAAAGGTATTTTCAAATCAGCGCAACGTCCTCTATTATATGTCAAAATATTATAAAAATTCTGGAACTTTCAGTCAAAAATGAAAATAAATTTTTGAAATTTCAAAAAAATGAGAATAGCTGATGTATGTAAAAAAAATGTATATATGCATTTATTGAAATTATAGAATTTTCTTACCAGTTTCGATTATTATAATAAATTAATAGGTTAATGCCAAAAGTTTTAGGCGACAATTATATTAGACATTAAACCGACATTTAGGTGTCTCCTTTGCATTATCATTTGTGACAATACTCCCTTAAGTTTATAATTAATCGGCATTTTAAAATCTGTATAACACTTTTAAATAAAGGGGATTTTTTCATTAAATATTAGGTTCTCGAATGAAATGAAATTGTTTTGTAAATCAGCGCGAGGTCCTCTATCATATGCCAAAATATTATGATATTTCAAAAAACTGAAAATTACTTATATTGTCATATTGTATAGGAATTGAAAAGGACGTTTCTAGCATTTGATTAAGGTATCACTCTTGGCAATATCTCAATTAGTTTAGAAGTTACAGGCTTTTTAAAAAGAGTATACTTTTTTAAACAATTTGTGAAGCATACTTTTAGGCGAAATATATTTAGAGCAGTTTAGGTGGACGTTTCAAGCATTTATTTAAGGTATCACCTGTGACAAGATCGCGCCTAGAAGTATGCTTAACGATATTATTTAAATAATTACATACACCAATTTTAAAAGGCCAATAATTTCTAAACCAATTGAGATATCGTCAAAAGTGACACCTTAAACGAAAGCTAGGAACGCCCGTTTCATCTCCTCTAAAACTAATTATATAAGCTATTTTCAGTTTTTCGATATTTCAAAATTTAAAAAAAAAAATAAAAATATTACCCAAAGTTATTGGATTTTCATAACATTGTCGCATATGATAGAGGACCTCGCTCTGATTTACAAACCACTTTTATTTTCTTCCAGAACCTGATATTTCATTACAAAATTACCTTTTACATAAAACTGTTATACCGATTTTCAAACGACTATAACTTCTAAACTAAGTGAAATGTCGCCCCAGCAGATAACTCAAAAGAAAGGTCTGAACGTCTTCTTGTCGCCCGACACAATTTGTGTCCAGTTCAGCTGCCTTAAAGATCTAAACATATTACAATGTCCGAATTTTTATAATTTCATTAAATTTATGATTTTATGTCAATAGATTTAGCCTCAAATAACAGTAGACATTATTTATTTAAACTTACCTTTGGCCTTCTTCAATTGAATGAATTTTGGAATATTAAAAGAAACCCATTTCATTTGATTTTTCTCAAAAATTTTTTTTTAAATTTTAAAAAAGCATTATAATTTCTGAACAACAGTTCTTGGATTTTCATAATATTTTGTTATATGACAGAGGACCTCGCGCTGATTTGCAGACAACTTTAATTTCCTTAAAAAACCTAATATTTCATTTGAAAATTCCATTTTTAGTAAAACTGTTATACCTATTTTCAAATCACTGTAACTTCTAAACTAAGTGGAGTAGCTCCACAAGTGATAGCTCATATCAAAGATCTGAATGTCTACTTGATGACTATTTCAATGAAATGTAAGGATCTGGACAAAAATAAAAGGTATTTTCAAATCAGCGCAACGTCCTCTATTATATGTCAAAATATTATAAAAATTCTGGAACTTTCAGTCAAAAATGAAAATAAATTTTTGAAATTTCAAAAAAATGAGAATAGCTGATATAATTATGAAATTGAGAGGAATTGAAAAGGACGTTTCTAGCATTCGTCTATGGTATCACTTGTGACAATATCTTAACCAGTTTAGAACCTACAGGCTTCTTAAAATCAGTATAGCTAATTTCTTAAATAATATAGTGAAGCATACTTTTAGGCGCGATCTTGTCACATGTGATACCTTAAATAAATTCTCGAAATGTTCACTTTAACCACTTTCAAAAGATTTCGCCTAAAAGTATGCTTCCTAAAAATATTAAAAAAACTATACAAACTTTAAAAAGCCTGTAACTTCTAATCTGATTGAGATATCGTCACAAATGGTACATTAAACGAAAGGTCTACTTTAAATCCTTTAAAGAATTATAACAATATAAGTTATTCTCAGTTATTTTAGATTTCAAAAATGGATTTTTAATTTTTACCAAAAGTTATTGGATTGTCATAATATTCTGGCATACGACAGAGGACCTCGCGCTGAGTTACAAACCACTTTCATTTCCTTTGAGAATCTAATATTTAATTCTTTAAAATTCCTTTTATTTAAAAGTGTTATACAGATTTTAAAATGCCGTTTAATTCTTAACTAATGGGAGTTTTGTCACAAATTATACAGCAAAAGAAATATCTGAACGTCTGTTTGATGTGTAATGTAATTTTCGACTAATACTTTTGAAATATATCTATTGATTTATTATAACAATAAAAAATGGTGAGAAAAATTTATAATTTCAATAAAAAGATATTCTTATGTAAATGCTATTAGCCCCAAACTTCCTTAGATTTCAGCAATTCTTCAGATCTTTCAATTAAGGTATTACTACTCGTGCGATACTCTCGTTAGTTTAGAAGTTATAGACATTTTAATATCGGTTTAAATTGTTTTATAAAATAGTGATTTTCCATTAAATATTAGATTTTGGGAGAAAATTTATAGATCAGAACAACGTCTTCTATTATATGCCAGAATATCAGCGAAATCCCATTCCTACCGATTTTCGTTAAAATGCATGAGGTTAGCCCATCTCAAAAATGACACTAAACATCGAAATTCGGAATTTCACAACGATTCATATACCATTCGATTATATTACCAAAAGTTGTTGGATTTTCATAATATTTTGGCATATTATAGAGGACCTCGGTCTGGTTTACAAAACACTTTAATTTCATTCGAAACCCTAATATTTAATAAAAAAATTACTTTTATGTAAAAGTATTATACAGATTTTGAAATTCCTATAAATTCAAAATAACAGGAGTATAGTCACCAACTACACAGCAAAAGATAGATCTGAACGTCTACTGTAATTTTCGACTTATGCTTTTGAAATTAATCTATTATTTTATTATAACAATAAAAACTGGTGAGGAAATTTTAATAAAGAGATATTCTTATCTCTTTTACATAAAAATATTATACACATTTTGAAACGACTGTAACTTCTATACTATGTGGAATAGCGCATCAACTGATACCTGAAATGAAAGGTCTGAACGTCTTATTGATGCCCGACACAGTTTGTGGCTAATACTATTGTATGAAAAATCAAAATCTATTATAATTATAATTTTTTTATAATTTCCTTAAACATATGAATTAATGTTAAAGGATTTACCTTTAGATAGCAGCAGACAATACGTAGACGTTTTTAACTTTTATTTAATGTATGGTATTTTGCTCAACTAGAAGTTACTGGCAATTTAAATGTGTGCTTCACCGAAAATAATACCGAATTTAAACAGCTTGTAACTTGTAAACCATTTTAGATATCCTCACAACTGTTACATTGAATAAAAGACGAAAACGTCCGCTTGAATTCGTATAACAAATTATAATAAAATAAAGTATTCTCTGTTTTTTGAAATTTCAAAAATTTATTTTAAATTTTTACCAAAAGTCTTTGGATTTTCATAATATTTTGGCATATGGTAGAGGATTTCGCTCTGATCTACAAACAACTTTTATTTTCTTCCAAAACCTAATATTTATTGAAAAATTCCCTTTTACACAAAACTATCTTAAAAAAATTAAAATTATCTTAAAAACCTAAATCTGTTACATTTATCGAAAATTTTATAATTTTATTTTAAAAGTATGTTCCACCAAAAATTATACAAGCTTTAAAATACCTGCAACTTTTGAAACAATTGAGATATACATAGTCACAATGTATACCCTAAACGAAAGCTTGAGACGTCTGCTTAGAACCACATATATACAGCGCTTCCTATAGGCTAACAATTTTATTACACATGGATTTCTATATCTGTCAATTTTTAACTTAATTTTCGAATATTGACCATGTTTTAAGAAATTTTTTGTCAAAAGGTGCATCAAACGATTTCTTTCGGCGAGTATTATCGATTGGTATATGAATCGTTTTGAAATTACAATCTTTGATTTTTAGTGTCATTTTTGAGAAAAGGGGTTATTAGCCCATCCATTTTCCCGAAAATCGATAGTCAGTGGATTTGCTTGGTTTTTGGGCATATGATAGAGGACGTTGCATTGACCTACAGACGCCTTCGATTTTCTTCCAGAATCTAATATTTAATGAAGAAAACAATATTTTATAAAACAATTTACACACATTTTAAAATGCATATATGCATTTATTGAAATTATAGAATTTTCTTACCAGTTTCGATTATTATAATAAATTAATAGGTTAATGCCAAAAGTTTTAGGCGACAATTATATTAGACATTAAACCGACATTTAGGTGTCTCCTTTGCAGTATCATTTGTGACAATACTCCCTTAAGTTTATAATTAATCGGCATTTTAAAATCTGTATAACACTTTTAAATAAAGGGGATTTTTTCATTAAATATTAGGTTCTCGAATGAAATGAAATTGTTTTGTAAATCAGCGCGAGGTCCTCTATCATATGCCAAAATATTATGATATTTCAAAAAACTGAAAATTACTTATATTGTCATATTATATAGGAATTGAAAAGGACGTTTCTAGCATTTGATTAAGGTATCACTCTTGGCAATATCTCAATTAGTTTAGAAGTTACAGGCTTTTTAAAAAGAGTATACTTTTTTAAACAATTTGTGAAGCATACTTTTAGGCGAAATATATTTATCACCTGTGACAAGCTCGCGCCTAGAAGTATGCTTAACGATATTATTTAAATAATTACATACACACATTTTAAAAGGCCAATAATTTCTAAACCAATTGAGATATCGTCACAAGTGACACCTTAAACGAAAGCTAGGAACGCCCGTTTCATCTCCTCTAAAACTCATAATTATATAAGCTATTTTCAGTTTTTCGATATTTCAAAATTTAAAAAAAAAATAAAAATTTTACCCAAAGTTATTGGATTTTCATAACATTTTCGCCTATGATAGAGGACCTGGCACTGATTTACAAACCACTTTTATTTTCTTCCAGAACCTAATATTTCATTAAAAAATTCCCTTTTACATAAAACTGTTATACCGATTTTCAAACGACTGTAACTTCTAAACTATGTGAAATGTCGCCCCAGCAGATACCTCAAATGAAAGGTCTGAACGTCTTCTTGACGCCTGACACAATTTGTGTCCAGTTCAGCTGTCTTAAAGATCTAAACATATAACAATATTCGAATTTTTATAATTTCATTAAATTAATGATTTTATGTCAATAGATTTAGCCTCAAATAACAGTAGACAATATTTATTTAAACTTACCTTTGGCCTTATTCAACTGAATGAATTTTTGAATATTAAAAGAAAACCATTTCATTTGATTTTTCTCAAAAATTTACTATAATTTTTATTTAATTTTGATATTTTTCATTATAGACTATTATTTTGTAATATCAATCATATTATTATTATTAATATTATTATAATTTTTCGCATTTTATTATAACACTATAAATACATTCATTCTCTAAGTACTTACATAGTTTAACTACAATAATTATTGAAAGTATTTTTTTTACACAAATCTCATTTGATTTTTGCTGACACATTCACATTCGTATATGAAATGCTTTTGCATCGAACTTTTTGCTCAGTGTTATTTAGTTTTATTTGCTTAAGCGTTTAAATTTATTTATATTTATACTATAATTAAGGTTTACGTTAATCGCTTTGCTATGTTAGGAATAATTGGAATAAATATTTATTTTGGTTGTTTTTTAACGATTTTGAAATGTGTTTGGGTATGTGTGTTGTGTGAGAATATGATATTTGATTTGTTTTTGTTTATTTAATTTGTATATTTTTAGTTTTTGTTTATATATTTATACAACTTTTTACATTTGTTGGCATAGAAAAAGAAAACGCAAAGCATTGTTTGGCATTAAAGCTATCAAAATTTAAAGCAACAAACACTTTTATAACAAATAATGGAAATTTGGAAAAAAAATTTAATTTTATAAGGATACAATTTAGGCAATTTTTTAAGTAAGATTTTAGGATCGAAATGTTAAAATGGAAATTTCAGTGATCCCCAAATAACTTTAAATGCGAAAAGGTCATCGTTGATGACTTTTCTATACGAAAAGGTCATCGTTGATGACTTTTCTATACGAAGTCATCATCGTTGATGACTTTTCTATACGAAGTGATCATCGTTGATGACTTTCCTGTACGAAAAGATCATCGTTGATGACTTTTCTATACGAAAAGATCATCGTTGATGACTTTTCTATACGAAAAGATCATCGCTGATGACTTTTCTATACGAAAAGGTCATCGTTGATGACTTTTCTATACGAAAAGGTCATTAATGATGACTTTTCTATTTGAAAAGGTCATCGTTGATGACTTTTCTATACGAAAAGGTCATCGTTGATGAATTTTTAGTAGGAAAAGGTCATCGCTGATGAGTGTCTAGTAGGAAAAGGTTTGTTTATTCACTAAAATTATTTGCGAATTTCTAGACATTTGTTGTGTAGCATTTTCTAAATAGTTTTTCCCAAAAATTAAGCTGAGCAATAGATTCTTCAACGAATTAATAAATTTTGAAAATGATTTTTAGTAAAATTAGACTCTAGATTTTTTCTCAGTTTTAGATTCAGATTTCTAACAACTCCATTTCTTCATTGTTTCTATACAAAATGCATATTATTATTGCAGCATCATTCTTTGGTCAATTTCAGCCGCACAGCCAAACGTTTACATTTCCATATCAGTTGCGTCTCCAGAATACTAAAGGCCATGGCCACCAACACTAGGCCCAGTAGCAAATAAGCACAACAGGCAAACAGTTGTATCTCAGGACCCTGGAAGGTGCGCAGTGGCACAAAGTCGCCATAGCCAATTGTGGTTAGGGTGACAAAACAAAAGTAGGCGCCATCAATCAGAGACCAGTTCTCCCACAGAGCAAAAATGACCGTGCCCATGGACACATAGAAGATCAGTATGATGAGCACCACCAGCATGGGAACCTGAGGTAATTGGTTGGAGGACGTGGAGCCGCCATATGAAACCAATGAGTTGTTGTCCACGTCTGCATCGTTGTGATTCGAGGAATGCAAAAGTTTATCAGTCTGTTGCGGCGGATGCTGCTGGTTCGCGTGTGAGTGCGGGTGTAAATGCTTCAGTTTGTACATATTTGCGCCCTCCGCAAATTCATCGTCATCGGACGTGTCCATGTGGTCCCGATAACAAATAGCCGAGTTCCTTCGCTTGTGCGGTATGTGAAGATTGCACTCACCTTTACGGTTGATTATCATAGATTTGCGCTGGCCCACCGACCCCATTGAAGGATTGTGGTGGCTGCGTTGGAAGCTGTTGGTGTGTCGTTGGAAGCTGGCCGCCGTGGCATGTAGGAAGCTACGTGTGGCTGATTTATCTTCCTGGGTGCTGGTGGCCGTCGAGCAGGTGAGTAGTGGCACCCGCGAGGGGGTTCCATGAGAGCAGTTTCTGTAAAAAAGAATAAAAAAACGGTGAATGATCAAAAGGGTTTACATGAAGTTGTTTTTTGCAAATAATCGTTTTGTTTAATTTTAGCGCTTGAGTTTCGAAATGTTATTTGTCTTATTTATTTGAGGAAAGTTTAAGCATTCGGTTTTATTTTCTTTTGATTACCATACACCTGTTTGGAATTTTAAAGCATTTCATATGTGCGTTTTTATATGCTTCAGGGAATTTGGTTAGTTTTGAGGTCACGTCTATTTGTATTCCTAAAGCTTTTACTAAATAAACATTGTGAAATTGTTTTATCCCTATTTGGGTCATTATTTGTTGGTGTATTTTTTAGGGCATTTAACATTAAAGGGAAATTTATTGCGAATTTTGGTGGTTTTTTTATCCAAAAATCTTGCCTCGTTAAAGAGAAATATTAAAGAAACCCTATCTCTTTTATTATACGGGGAACTGTTAATTTACGTATACGTTATGTTAATGGAAGCAATAACGTATGCTATACCGTAATGTTGAATTAAATAGTATAAATCATACGTAAAAAAGTTCACAATTAATTTACACTTTTAGCGAAAGGCCACTATTAAACGTCAAAAGAAAATCCAGTTTTCAGGAAAAGGTAGTGTAATTTTTCAGGCAGTGTAATTTTTTCCAGAATCGAAATCGCAATTAGAATAAAATATATTCGAGTTTGTTTTCAAAGTCGGCTATATTAAAATACACATGCAAATGTACTTTAAGTCACGCTTAAAAGTTCATATTTTCGAATTTCGTGAGTATCTTTGCTGCTTTGAGCTCATGACAAAAGCCCTACTTTCAGTTTTGTGGTGCACTTTTGAGGTGCTTACGGTCCACCAATGGTCATTAAAGGATTACCAGCACAAAGTCCGGTGCCCTAGGATGTGCAGGTATAAATTCTTTACTTATTTTTACCAATCTTTAATATTCAAAATGCTAACTAAGTAGCAATTTTGGGAATATATTTATAGTAAAACAACTACACCTAAATTCTAAACAAATTCTAAAACACAAAATGCTTATTTACCCTGAGCTTTGTGGTACACTTTTAATATAGAAAATGTCTCCAACTCGTAATAAGATGACAATGGTAATAAAGCTCGTTTCCCTTAGATGTGCAGGTTAATTTTTATATTTATTTTTACCATTTTTATAACATCAAAAATGATAATTTAAATTTGTGCTAAAATATTTGTGCTAAAAGCCCTACACCAAGATTGTGGTACACTTTTAAGATATTTAGTACCTGAAAATGGTAATAAAATTATTATTAGCAAAAATTTAGTTTTTTTTAGGAATATCTAGACTACATTTCTTTACATATTGTACACAATTTAAATATTCAACAAAGAAATTTAATTTTTTTGCTACAATATTTATAATAAAAGAACTTCGCCGAATTGTGGTACACTTTTGATGTATTTACTGTCAAATAAAGATAATAAAATGATTATCATCACAATTTTCGTTTTTCAAAGACGTGCTGGATCACATTTGATTTTATTTTTTCCAAATTCTAAAAAACAAAATGCTTATTTACAAATTATATTAAATATATGTATCAAAAGCCATTCCCTGAGTTTTGTGGTACACTTTTGATATATTAAATGTCCCCAAATCGTAATAAGGTGACTACCGTTATAAAGCTCGTTTCCTATAGATGTGCATTTAAATTTTTTATATATTTTTAACAAATTTTTAACATCCAAAATGATGATTTAAATAATTTTTCCTAAAATATTTATAATAAAACCCCAGAACCGAGTTTGTGGTACACTTTTAAGATATTTAGTACCTGCAAAGGGTAATAAAATTATTTCCACCAACAATTTAGTTTCTTAAGAAAATATAGGTTAAATTTTGTATATATTTGTACTGAATCTTAATATTCAAAAATGTTGTTATTTTGTTGATATAATGTATAATAAAGCCATATAACTATTTTTGTGGTACACTTTTGAGAGTCCGCAAAAGATAATGAACAGATTTTCATCACAATTTTCGTTTTACAAAAACGTGCTGGATCACATTTGAACGTATGTTTAAAAAATTCTAAAAACCAAAATGCTTATTTACATATTTCACAAAATATTTATAATAAAAGTCATTCGCCGAGTTTTGTGGTACACTTTTAATATAGTAAATTTCCCAAAATCGTAATAAAATGACTATTGTTATAAAGCTCATTGTCCAATGATTTGCAGATTGCATTTTTTTATTTATTTGTACCAATTTTTAACATCCAAAATAATGATTTACATTATTGCTAAAATATTTATCATAAAAAGATACACCGATTTTGATTGATATTTAGTATATGAAAATGGAAATAAAATTATTATCACCAAAAATTTAGTTCGTTAGGAATATGTAGGTTAATTTTTATTATATATTTGTACCAAACTTTAATATTCAAAATAAAAATTTAAACTTTTTTTCTGAAATATTTATAATCAAGCCATATGACGATTTTTGTGGTACACTTTTGAGGTATTTAATGTCTGCAAAAGATAATAAAATGCTTATCATCACAATTTTCGGTTTCCAAAGATGTGCTGGATCACATTTGATTTTATTTTTGCCAAATTCTGATAACAAAAATTCTTATGTACGTATTTAATGGAATATTTATAATAAAAGTCACTCCTTGAGTTTTGTGGTACAATTTAGATATATAAAATAACCCAAAATCATAATAAAATGACTACAGGTACAAAGCTTTTAAATTATTGTTACCAGTTTTTTGACACCAAAAATTATGATTATAATTTTTGCTAAAATTTTTATAGTAAAAGCCCTACACCGAGTTTGTTTCAAACTTTAGTATCTGAAAATCATAATAAAACCAGTAAGGAAAGGCTAAAGTCGGGCCGGGCCGACTATATAATACCCTACACCACTCTCGTAATATTGAATAACTCTGATATATAAATTTTGTAATTCATGTATAAATTGTTTACATAAATTTACTTTTGGGACATTTTCTACTTAAATAATACCCTGTACCACAGTGTGGTGTAGGGTATAAAAACGATTGGATCTAAAGAGCCAAATCGGATGAAACATATATATGGGAGCTATATCTAAATCTTTACCGATATTCTTCAAATTCGGCAATGTTGGTTCATGGATCAAGAAACTTTACCATTCTAAATTTCAAAACGATTGGATGAAAAATACAGCTTCTTCAGGACTAAAGAGCAAAATCGGACGAAACATATATATGGGAGCAATAGCTAAATCTTAACCGATTTTCTTCAAATTCGTCTATGTTGGTTCATGGATCAAGAAACTGTACCATTCTAAATTTCAAAACGATTGGATGTAAAATACAGGTTTTATAGGACTAAAGGGCCAAATCGGACGAAACATATATATGGGAGCTATAGCTAAATCTTAACCCATTTTCTTCAAATTCGGCAATGTTGGTTCATGGATCAAGAAACTCTACCATTCTAAATTTCAAAACGATTGGATGTAAAATACAGGTTTTATAGGACTAAAGGGCTATATCGGACGAAACATATATATGGGAGCTATAGCTAAATCTTAACCAATTTTCTTCAAATTCGGTAGTGTTGGTTCATGGATCAAGAAACTCTACCATTCTTAATTTCAAGACGATTGGATGTAAAATACAGCTTCTATAGGACTAAAGGGCCAAATCGGACGAAACATATATATGTGAGCTATAGCTAAATCTTAACCGATTTTCTTCAAATTCGGCAGTGTTGGTTCATGGATCAAGAAACTCTACCATTCTAAATTTCAAAACGATTGGATGTAAAATACAGGTTTTATAGGACTAAAGGGCCAAATCGGACGAAACATATATATGGGAGCTATAGCTAAATCTTAACCGATTTTCTTCAAATTCGGTAGTTTTGATTCATTAATCAAGAAACTCTACCATTCTAAATTTCAAGACGATTGGATGTAAAATACAGCTTCTATAGGACTAAAGGGCCAAATCGGACGAAAGATATATATGGGAGCTAAATCTAAATCTGAACCGATTTCAACCAAATTCAATAGCGATCTTAACAGACGCGAAATACTCTAAACTGCAAAATTTCAGAACGATCGGAGTGAAATTGCGTCCTGTAGTCGACGAACAACTATACATGGACAGACGGACGGACGGACAGACATCGTTAAATCGACTGAGCTAGTGATTCTGAGTCGATCTGTATACTTTAAGGTGGGTCTAGCTGTGTTATTTTCAGGTGTTACAAACATCTGCCGTGAAACAAACTTATAATACCCTGTACCACAGTGTGGTGTAGGGTATAATTATCACCAACAATTTATTTTTAAGACATATATGTATCTTCATTTCTTCACATATTTGTACACAGTCTTAATACTCAACATGTAAATTTTAATTTTTGTTAAAATATTTTTAATAAAATTCCCAACGCCGAGTTTTGTGGTAAACTTTTGAGATATTTTATTCCGCAAGTAATAATAAAATGATTATCGTCATAAAGATCGTTTTCGAAAGACGCGTAGGTTCATGTTTTTTAATTATTTTAGACAAATTCTAACAACCAAAATGTGATTTTAGATATTTGATGAATAATAGCCCTACACAGAGTTTTGTGGTACATTTTTGGTATATTAAATGCCCCCAAATGGTTATAAGATTACTATGATCACAATGCTCGATTCTATGGGATGCGCAGGTCCAAAAAGTATTTATTTCTTCAAGTATTGTTCGTTTGAGTTATGCCTTTCCTGTTAAGAACTGCGTTTTGAATAATCACAGCTGAATCTGCCTGAGGACTAGGGTAGCACCCACGAAATTACGATAGACGTAGCTAAGCTGTCAATTAATTGTAATTGTTTTGCCATACCCTTTTTTGAAAAAAACTTTGATTTCTAGGATATTATACTCGTAGAAGCAAATGTGGTCTAAAGCCAGAAGACAATCCTAGTTACAAATCAATAACCCTTTAAAGGCCGAAATAAAATCAACGAAAATACAATAATACATTTTTAATATCTAAAAAAAAATATTTAATTTTTTGCTAACATTTTTATAATTATAGCCGAGTTTTGTGGAACAATTTGAGGTTTTTATTTCCCAAATATGTGATGGAGTACATATTTTATTTATTTTTGCCAATTTCTAGCATCCAAAATGACAATTGCAAAAATTTTGCCGAAGGACTGTGCATACAGTCTTCTGCTGTATTTTGGTTTTTTTAAGACGAAAAATATGTATGAGTAGTGATCTAAGCCTCAATCTTACTTGGCGGAAATCCATTTTAAGTCATTTAACCAATGTCTGTCCGTCTGGCTGGTGCGGACGATAACTCTTGAATGGAGCAACCGACTTCAAATTTGGTATGTGTTAATACTTAAACCTTACACCCCAATGTGGTAAAGGGTATTATAAGTTTGTTTCATGACAGATGTTTGTAAAACCTGGAAATACTACAGCTAGACCTAACTTATACCGATCGACTCAGAATCACTAGCTCGATGTAACCATGTATGTCCGTCCGTCCGTCCGTCCGTCCGTCTGTCCATCTTATGTTGTTCGTTGAGTACAAGTCGCAATTTCACTCCGATCCTGTTGAAATTTTACAGTTAGGAGTCTTTCGCATCTGGTCCAATAGAAATTGGTTGACATCGGTTTAGCTCCCATATATGTATATGTTACGACCGATTTGATCCTTTAGGCATATATACGTAGAAGCTGTATTTTACATCCAATTGTTTTCACATTTAGCATAGTAGAGTTTATTGATCTATGGACAAACATTGTTGAATTTGAAGAAATTCGGTTCAGATATAGCTATATTCCCCAAATTAAGGTTTCGTCCGATTTATACTATAGAAGCTCTAGTTTACATCCGAGTCAATTATTTTTTTCTTTGGACCAAATTACAAAACTACATACTAATGTTTTGGTGAAATCTGTATAATAAAGATAGAGAATTTTGTGAAAGTGAGGTTTCTCTGAAGATAAAGGTATACTTCAGTCGATTTACACCTCAGAAACTGCCCAACCTATTTTTAAAAGCGATAGGCCTTAGTGAAAATACGCGAAATGTCCTAATTGCAAAAACACAAATACCCTTCCACTGCCCTCAGATTATTTGATCGTTTTGTCCACAAGAGACAAGAAAAATGAACAACAAAATTATTCCCTTGCGGCACTTAAATTAATTACACATTTACCATAAATGTACAAAACAAAAAAGTAAGTTAATTTCTTTCATTAACCCACTCTCCCCCAAACATGTACATGCCGCTGCAATGACTCTCTCTCTCCCCCAGGACCCATTCCCTGATCAGCTTTGCCTTATGCCCTAACATATGTGCATTAAAAGATTTATGATAATCAAGTGATACTTTATGGTCTTATGGTGACGAGCAGAAAAATACATTACTCCTCGCCCGGGTTGTATACAAGGACTTCAGCCATATATTAATGTGGCTGTTTTACAGCGTTTCTTACAAACCACTTTACACATCAGAACAACATAACCCACAGACACAGAGAGAAGCAGAAGCACCGATGGCATCAGCAGCATCCGCTGCTGTGCGGGGGCTTAGTGGTCCTTAATTTTATTTTGCCATATCATTCCATACACCTTTTTGTATCTTGCAACCCGCCCTCCCAAACCACTGTTGCAATACAACTGTGGGTGTTGTAAGTGTTGGTAATTAATTGTAACTTGAGCTTGAATCGGGTCAATTAATTTTACTTTTTTTACGAGCAACATAATGTAATTTCATACTTTCATTCATTCTATCGTTTTATTTTTTGCTGTCGCCGTTTGCTGTTGATTTCGCTGTTGCTCCGGTACTGTTGCCATCTCTTCTCTCTATATATAGCATAGCACTTAATCGGATAGACTGCTGATGCAGCAGGTTTTTCACACCAATGTAAACGAATAAGTGTATATAGATATTAGGGCATATGAAAAAGGGAAACGGAAACCGGTTCAATCGATTTTTACTTATTTGGAAGCAATCAAAGAAGGATTTTTTCCTGTATCAAAGTCATCAACGATGACCTTTTCATATAACAAAGTCCTTACCGATGGCCTTCTATAATAGAAAAGTCTTCAACGATGACGTTTTCCTATAGAAAAATAATTAATGATGACTTTTTTGTATAGAAAAGTTAACGACGATGACCCTTTCGTATAAGAAACACATCAGTGATTACCTTTTCGTATAGAAAGTCATCAGCGATGACTTTTTCTTATAGAAAGTCATCAACGACATTTTCGTATAGAAAATTCATCAACGATGACCTTTTCGTATAGAAAGTCATATAGAAAAGTTCATCGTTGATCGTAGAAAGTCAGTAACGACCTTTTCGTATATACGATGACGTGTTCCTATAGAAAAGTCATCAACGATGACCTTTTCGTATAGAAATTTCAACACCGATGACCTTTTCGTATAGAAAAGTCTTCAACGCTGTCATTTTCTTATAGGAAAGTCATCAACTATAGAAATGTCATCAACGATGACCGTTTCGTCTAGAAAAGTAATCAACGATGACCGTTACGTATAGAAAAGTCATCAACCATGACCGATTCGTCTAGCAAAGTCATCAACAATGATCTTTTCATAGAGAAAAGTCAACAACTATGATCTTTTCGTAGAGAAAAGTCAAGTGATCTTTTCGTAGAGAAAAGTCATAAACGATGATCTTTTCGTATAGAAAAGTCATCAACGATGACCTTTGCGTATAGAAATGTCATCAACGTCTAGCAAAGTCATCAACAATGATCTTTTCATAGAGAAAAGTCAACAACTATGATCTTTTCGTAGAGAAAAGTCAAGTGATCTTTTCGTAGAGAAAAGTCATAAACGATGATCTTTTCGTATAGAAAAGTCATCAACGATGACCTTTGCGTATAGAAATGTCATCAAAGATGACCATTTCGTATAGAAAAGTCATCAACGCTGACCTTTTCGTATAGAAAAGTCATCAACACTGACCTTTTCGTATAGAAAAGTCATCAGCGATGATCTTTTCGTATAGAAAAGTCATCAGCGATGATCTTTTCGTATAGAAAAGTCATCAGCGATGATCTTTTCGTATAGAAAAGTCATCAGCGATGATCTTTTCGTATAGAAAAATCATCAGCGATGATCTTTTCGTATAGAAAAATCATCAGCGATGATCTTTTCGTATAGAAAAATCATCAGCGATGATCTTTTCGTATAGAAAAGTCATCAAAGATGATCTTTTCTTATAGAAAAGTCATCAGTGATGATCTTTTCGTATAGAAAAGTCATTAACGATGATCTGTTCGTATAGAAAAGTCATCAACGATGACCTTTTCTATAAGAAAAGATCATCTTCAGCGATGATCTTTTCGTATAGAAAAGTCATCAGCGATGATCTTTTCGTATAGAAAAATCATCAGCGATGATCTTTTCGTATAGAAAAATCATCAGCGATGATCTTTTCGTATAGAAAAGTCATCAAAGATGATCTTTTCGTATAGAAAAGTCATTAAGGATGATCTGTTCGTATAGAAAAGTCATCAACGATGACCTTTTGGTATAGAAAAGTCATCAACGATGACCTTTTGGTATAGAAAAGTCATCAACGATGACCTTTTGGTATAGAAAAGTCATCAACGATAATCTTTTCGTATAGAAAAGTCATCAACGATGACCTTTTCGTATAGAAAAGTCATCAACGATGACCTTTTGGTATAGAAAAGTCATCAACGATAATCTTTTCGTATAGAAAAGTCATCAACGATCATCTTTTCGTATAGAAAAGTCATCAACGATGATCTTTTCGTATAGGAAAGTCATCAACGATGATCTTTTCGTATAGGAAAGTCATCAACGATGATCTTTTCGTATAGGAAAGTCATCAACGATGATATTTTTGTATAGAAAAGTCATCAACGATGATCTTTTTGTACAGAAAAGTCATCAGCGATGATATTTTCGTATAGAAAAGTAATCAACGATGATCTTTTCGTATAGAAAGGTCATCAACGATGTTCTTTTCGTATAGAAAAGTCATTAGCGATGATCTTTTTGTATAGAAAAGTCATCAGCGATGATCTTTTCGTATAGAAAAGTCATGAAAGATGATCTTTTCTAATAGAAAAGTCATCAAAGATGACCTTTTCGTATAGAAAAGTCATCAACGATGACCTTTTTGTATAGAAAAGTCATCAACGATGACCTTTTCTTATAGAAAAGTCATCCAGGATGACATTTTCGTCTACAAAAGTCATCATCATTGAAGAGAAAATTCTGCTTTATACTAACTTGTCTTTTTATTAGTAAACCTGCTAGAAAAGTCATCAACGATGATCTTTTCGTCTAGAAAAGTCATCAACGATGATCTCTTCGTCTAGAAAAGTCATCAACGATGATCTTTTCGTCTAGAAATGTCATCAACGATGACTTTTTCTTCTAGAAAAGTCATCAGCGATGACCTTTTCGTCTAGAAAAATCATCAATGATTACATCTTTAAAGAGAAAATTCTACATTCTACCAAATTGTCTTTTAATTTGTAAACCGGTTACCAAAAAAGTATCCATTTATTCGTCTTGTATCTATCAATACATTTTGCACATTTCTACCGTTAAACACTTATTTCCATTTGATATTAAATGAATTCAATGGGAATGTAACGCGCCCAAGTGTTTGGAGGCTTCATCACCACTCGCACCCGGAATCGAGACAGTGCAAAAAGCAGGGCAGAAGAAAAAATACCGAACCAAACATGTGGAATATATTGAACGGAAATAAAGAGGAAAGGCACTTGAGTTCTTTATGTGATTTTAATATATATTATAATACAGAAAAAAACAACGGAGAGGGAGAAAAGCAGATGTTGCTGCTATATAAAATTAATTACAATATAATAAAGAATATTGAATTAATATCCCCTCGCCATGTACTCCCACGCAGGCATCTTTTTCCAACCGCTGGACGGTATATTGAGAAAAAAACCTGAAGTTCAAGTTTGGTCAGTAAGGATACGCGTTATTAAGTAAATGAGATATTAAGTTTGTTTTTATGTTAAATCAACATAAATTGGAAATTAATTAAAGAGTATTCTTCTTTTTATAATGTAGAGAGTGAAATCAATTTAATATGATTTCAGAAAAAATACATATTAAAGGGGAAAAGTATGTTGAGGATATACAGACCACCTAACGTATAAGTGATATTAATATATAAGTAATATACCAGTATATAATAATACTCATAAGCTCTCGTGAACAATGTTTTTTGGACATAATTCCGAGAATTGGAAAACGTTAAGGCAATATTGATTAAATTGTGGATAATATTAGCTCACAACCATATTGTCTTTAAGTTATGAAGAACATTTTTGTATGATTTTGGTCCTCTAAATCAGAAAAAACTCTAAAAATTTCATTTTTTATTTTTTTTTACATTCTAAGTTTTGTCGAAAAACTCAATGTCTTTAAATTTGATATTTTAGAAATATTTTCCATTTACCCACTGGACATTTTTCGCTTTTTTGTTGCACAGTTCAATCAAAGTGGCAGTTGTCTTACTTCACTTCGATAATATTTGTGTCACATTAAAGAAAATTAATCCTTTATGTCTTCTGTACAGCTCAATTGACTGACATGCGGAGGATTATTCCTCTCGTGTAGTAATGCTTAAAATTAAATCCTATTAATATCAAATATGCTGCCGATCTACTAAAATAATTCATGCATTTCAAGCAATTTATAGTTTTCCATTTAAATTACAATAAATCCTCTTTTCTACTAAAACTAAGTGAGTGTGAAAACGATTTTCTCACCAAATTTGTTCATACATACGAATATGTCGATATGTCTGTCTGTCATGCTGCTAATCGCCGTTGAAAGTTCCCTTAAAGATAAAATCCTTACAATCCTTTGCAAACCTCAACAAAAAAAATGTAGAAAACAAATTGAAGGTGGTAAAAGGCCTGTGTCCCCACTCAGAAAGGAAAACAAACAAAACAACAAATCCCCCTCAATTAAAGTGTTTGCAATATTTGTAGTTCGTTCGATTTTTTCTGCTTCTATTTTTCTGTTTGAGTGTTGGCTTCTGTCTACTTTTTAAAGACCATTAGACCTTTTAACTCATATGACAACACAATAAATCAAGCATGTCCAACACGAAAAACCTGAAAACATGCCGAGCAAGAGACACACCCTCACACTGCTACAGAAATTGCTAGACTTAGTTAACAGGACACTACACCTAACCCAACACCAGAGTTATCCTTCTGTTTTCTCTCTTTCAAGTCCTTCGGACCACAAAAAGTGAGAAGGCGAGAGCAAACACAAAAAAACCCCTCAACCCCAACAACTTTGTGGCATTTAAGCTGTAAATATTGAACAGCATCCAGAAAAACAACAGACATCAACATGAAAGGTTTGCCAGATGAATATCTCACCTAAGGTTACAAAATATTTGTTGTTCTCGATAGTGGCGGGTGGTGGTGAGGTGGCAAGGACGCCGTTTGGAGAATGACTAAATATAGGTATCTGCTACCAGAGACAGTCGATACCATTGGGTTAAGTAACATTAAACGGACAGAAGTTTCAATTTGTTGACTAAATGAACTTTCAATGACACTGTGTTTTGTAGTAGTACGAGTAGTTCTTGTGTCCGAGGCAAGGCAGGATAACTGAATTCTGGTTTCGTCCTGGTGGTATGATAAATATGGATGATGACAACTTGATTTATGGTAATGTTCAAAAGCTTCTTAACACATTAATATTTAAAGAGTGTAAATAAAAAATATGAAACCTATAGAGCCTGAATTATTTACAATGAGGGGGCTTCTGAAAGGATTGCCGCATGTTTTTATCATTTATTATTAAAGTTCAAAAGCGCACACAAGTATTTTTATTTATGATTTCTTTGCATCGTATTAGATTCAATGGCCTTAGGGACATTTCAAATTCTATGTATAGGCCTAAGCAGAACTCTTGTCCCACAGGCAGTTTGCATCTCTATTCTTCGTCTTTTATCCACTCATCGTATATCAGTCCTCATACAGCAGTCCTTCCGTCTGACTTGTCTGATTCGTCTCACTTTCTTTCTTTCGGCTTCAGGGGATACCTTCTGTTTTGGGATCAATTTAACTGCTAAAAACGTCAGTCCAGAACGCAAATATCTCCACGCCCTTCGTCTGAAGGCTGTGCCTACCATGACGACAGCACCATCGGGATAATTTTGTTATGAAAAACTTCCTGCTTATCCTCGCATGTTTCGAATTTTGGCTGCCAAGCATTGCCTAAACAATTCCGCGTAAAATTGGGCAACATTTCATATAGTTATACCCTACACCACACTTTGTGCATTTGTTTGTAACACCCAAAAGGAGAAGAGATAGATCCATTTTTTATTATACCGATCGACTTGTAATCACTTTCTGAGTCGATTTAACTATGTCCGTCTGTCTGTCCATATATCCGTCTGTAGATGTATTCTTGTAATCAAAGTACAGGTCGCAATTATGGCCCGATCTTGACAAAACTTTACACATATCTTTTTTTTGGCCCAAGGACGATCCCTATTAAAATCGGTTCAGATTTGGATATAGCCCCCATATATATGTTAGCCCCGATTTGACATGTAAGCGCTGTAAAAACTTTATTTTATATCCGATCAGTATGAAATTCAGCAGAAAGAGGTCTCTTATTATATGAATTATTATATGAAATCGGTTCAGATTTAGATATAGCCCCTATATACACGTTACCCCCGATTTCACTGTAAGCGCCGTAAAAAATTTATTTTATAACCGATCAGTGTAAAATTCGGCAGAAAGAGGTTTCTTATTACATGAAGGATCAAGGTATCAAGGCGCTATAGAAGTTGTACTTTTCTTCCGATCATTAATATTTTCCGGAAAGATGTGTCTCAATTTAGGAACACATATTGCTTACTTTAGCGATTATCGGCTCAGAATTAGATAATATGTTCCTGCCTACTTACCAATTATTCCAAATTATTATCGCAATGACCTTTATCGCGTTGTTAGGGAGGTGTAGGGTATTATATAGTCGGCCCCGCCCGACTTTCTGCCTTTCCTTACTGGTTTGATTTTTCATAATGAATGTTGTTGATGGTGATCGACAACTCCAATCTCATTAATTTTGTCACTCCGTTTGTAACACCACTAAAGATTGATCTGAGACCCCATAAAGTATATATATTCTTAATCGTCGTAAAATTCTAAGACGATTTAGCCATGTCTGTCTGTCCGTCCGTCTGTTGTAATCACGCTACAATTTATAGTACATGAGCTGGGTGGCTGAAATTTGGTACATATTCTTCTTATATCTGCAGTTATGTTGGGATTGAAAATGGGCAATATCCGTGCAACTTTGGATATAACCCCCATATATGTCATCTCCCCGATTTGACTTCTTAACGTCATAAAGACCACAAATGTCAACTGATCGGGCTGAAAGTTTGGTTACTGGGGTATATTTATACCCGGTATCCTTCACACGAGTCATAGGTCCATGTAGTAGTCATAGATCCATGTTTTGATATATACAAAGGTCCCTCTGGATTTGACTTCTTAACGCCACAAAAACCTCAAATTTCAACGAATTGGGCTGAAATTTGGTATAATGGGTTTATTAGTATCCGTAACCATTCACGTGCGATCCATGGTGGAGGGTTTATAAGATTCGGCAAAGCCGAACTTAAACGCATTTACTTGTTTGGTCTCACTTTCTGTCTCAATTGTCTCCTTCTGTTCACTATCTGCGTTTACCGTCTAAGGCCATAAATTCGTTTTTAGGCTAAACTCAACTTCCACGCAAATCAGGGTTTTTCCAATTTTGAAAAATACAGCCCAGCACACGAAGACCGCCATGACCTTCGCCTAGCCAAGACTATCCTTTGAGTCTGGGCTATGCCTACCACAAGGAAAGTAGACTCGGTATCATATTTTCTTTGAAAGGATTCTCCCTGCAGCTTCGAATGTTGATTGCCAATGATCATTCATTATGGTGTTACCAAACATCTCCCAAAAAATACATCGCAAAGTTGGGTACCAGTTTCTAATGTTTTGGCGATGTTTAAAAATAAATCTTTGAGTGATTTTTCATTATGAGACATGGCGACCACTTCTACTTCACTTTTTGGAAGTGTTTCACCAACTGTCTTTCCCGATTAAGGCGATGTCTTCATCTTTAGGATAGATAAAAAAACATTTCTAAACACGAAGATATATGTACATTAGGCCGGGTCGATTTGTGGAGAGGCAAAAAAAATCGCCATTGTTCAGTGCAAATCGTATTCTAGGGATCAAAATAAGAAACTTTGCCGAAGGAACCATACCTCTAAAACGAATTCTGATGTCCCGGAATTTGGGTCGAACTTTTGGGTAGGGGCAAATTTTGAAAAATCCCACTTTGACTCATTTAGAGTGCTCCAATCGAGTCCAAATGTATGACCGACCCCCACTAACTTTGGAGTCCCGACCCACCCATGCCAGTGGCACACCTCGATTGGAGCACTCTAAATGGGTCAAAGTGGGATTTTTTCCGGGACATCAGAATTCGTTTTAGAGGTATGGTTCCTTCGGCAAAGTTTCTTATTTTGATCCCTAGAATACGATTTTCACTGAACAATGGGCGATTTTTAAATCGACCCGCCCTAATGTACATGTTCCTCATCATGACAAGGCTTTCCTCGGAGTGTTTAACATGAGGTGAGTACCATCGGTATTATTTTTGTATGGAAAACTTCCAGCAACCCAACGCAAGGTTTGAATTTTGATATTCAATGATGCCGAGTTTGCGCTCTAGCGAGAACTTACTGGCTCATTTTGTGTCAAAAATTGTGGTTTTTGTAGGGTGTCGCCTTTACTCAACTGTTTCAGCTTTAGCTTTAAAATGCCCTTCCCAAACTTGCAGCTCATCATTTCGATTTATCGTGCATCCTTAGATTCGAGGATGTGCTTCACACTACCTTCGTATATATCAAATCTTCGAAATGACACTTTAGGTCCTTGGGGATTCTGCCAGATGTGCTACTATTAAAACATACATATTATTGATCTTCTCGGTAGTGTTTTTCGGTTATTTTAGAATAAGACGGTGGTTCTCTACCAATTCTCATGGTCAACTCTCACCCCCTTCTGTAGGATCTTCTTGTCTGATATCCTATTCTTAACGAATGATTTGGTAGACTTATTCAACCGATCCATAATCGGCTCGACTTTACGGCCTACGATTGATGGACTCTTACAAGAGACTGCTTTTCATGAGGTTTGATTAGTTTTCCCTGAAGTACTGAAAACGGCGATCCCTTTTTCTTTTTAGTCGTTTTCACGGCGTTATGCTCTTCCGGAACTCTGACTATTTTGTCGACCTCAATGGATGTGTAATAGGGGTAGAAGTAGCAGATTCATCCTGTGATATATTCTGTCAGTTCATCTTAATCAGTTTCCTCCTTTGTGCCCCAGACATCCCCTATGAGTTCGCTACAATACTATTATATTTACTTATATAATTTGATGATTCAGAGTCAGCGTCCTACTCGCTTTTAAAGGATGGTGTTGCTTAGAACCCCAGGGATTTTACCTTATCTTCTTTAAAGCTTTTTTTTGCCAAATCCTAGATGTGCTCTTGTTTAATTTTAGACTATGATATCCAAGGCACCCAAGCCCGTAGAAACTGCATGCTGTCGCCGGCACTGGGTTTATTTTTCCCAGCAGCATTAATTCATTTGTTTTACTTGAGTTAAACATTTTTGGGGGAAACATTCCCATAGCCGGTGTTATAATATAATATGTACGGCGTTATGGATATTCCAGACTACGTTTCGAAAATCGCTTCAGAAGCAGATGCATACGTCTGGTGGTGACTGAATGCAGAACAATTAACTGTTCATTCCCGATGTTAGATCTGTATGTAGGAAACGGTCTTTAAACCGAACCAAAGGCCGGCAATACAGTAACAATTTTGGTAGTGTATCTGATTTTTGAAATTTTCAGAGGATCGACAATAATCGTATATGACAATTTGAATTTCCAATTTGGATCTGTCCATATGTAATAGTTTTCCCTAAATACATATTTTGAGCAATTTTGCATTTGCCAAACGGCTATGTCGCAATTGAGTGACGAATACTGGTGTCGTAAGGCTGTCTTAATGGATTTCTGGAGGAAACGAGATTGCTCAGAATTTAACATGTAGGGTATAGGGATATCCCGGGGAACTACAAATGAATTTGCTACCGATGAATTTGCTAGTAAAGCAACGACACTGCAAATTTGCGTATATTGGCCACATGCAACCCTTAGACAGGCAGTCCAATATAGGATAGACAGAAATCGACAACTGCAGGGCAGCTAGACAAATCTGGTCAAGCTACGACCAGAGAAGATAGGTATTCTGGATTTATATAGGTTCCTGCCATTAGGCTTAACCCCACAGTGCTCCAAGCACCTGGGTGAATACATGTGTCGACCAACGCCCCCACACACGACGTGCACGAGTACCAAACAATTAAGTGTTTCCGGACACTTTTGCCCTACTACCGGGTTAGCAGCGGAGCTCATCTAAAACTCCTTACCATTCTATGGGTCATGACACCCAGTTGGTTTGCAACTCCACATTCGATACTATTCCCTCCCAGCGACTTTAGTTTCAACCACAGCCACCACGATGCCCCCGAAGGGACCACAACAATAGTCTGGCCAGAACCTAAGTTCCAGGGGCATTCCTTACTCCCTTGGTGCCGGATTAAAGACTCTGGTCAGACTGCGTAGCTGAAGATACTACTACAGGTAGACTCCAAAAAATCAAGGATCCGTATCCTGGGAATAAATGGGAACTATGGGATTCGTAGATCCCCCATGACTTGAGAAGGTCCAAATCGTCACCTGAAATCCAAAATCACGTAACCCACATGTTCATGATTTTTCAGGAGAAGCAAAAAACAAAGAAAATTTATTTGAAGCCTTTGACAAAATTTAGTGATTTCAGACTATTAAGGCGAAATCAAATAACAAATGTAGCTCAATTAGTTGTGGCGTACATTCTGAAGTAAATAAAATTTTATGAATCTTTCCGCTTTTTTAAAGACATTGTTTGCTGTAACGTCATTTTGAATATCATAAAATGGTCAATTTTTGATATTGAAATCCAAAATTTTGTAGGAATGTGTAGTTTAGCCTAATAGACTATAATCAATCATAAAATTAATTTTGATTTTTTTGATGTTACGTGATTTTGGATTTCAGATGACGAAATATCTCCACGCACTAGAGAGAACACGATTATCTGCGTTAGTGTCAGTTATGATGGGAGGCTGCCTGATCGCCGAACACACCAGGAGGTTGCGAATTGAGTCTATGACTTCTGCAGAAGCTGTGTAGATGAAGAAGAAATGGTAAGCATTGATCACTTTGTCCCACATTGAGAAAACGACGTCTGAATATACTGTACTGGGGTCGTCCTTTCTAGGAACTCTGCCAGATAATGCCGCTGCCGATAGTTGTGTTAAGGATAACTTTATGTATCAAACAGGTTGGTTTCGATGAGGGGCATCTGGTAGTAGCACTGTGACCTCAATTGGTCTATGCGGCTGTCACTCTAATCTAAACCTGAAGCTAAACCATACATTTTGCTGCTTGATTTGTTTTCTACAGCTTCTCTCTTATACTTTATCCTTATACAGGGTCCGCCAAATATCTTTTTTTTTGAAAATGCTATAAAAAAACTACTGAATATTTTCTCAAATTTCTTTTTTTATTTGAAAGTACAATCCTTTCGGTTAATAATGGAAAATAATTTCATTCAAATGGCTGCCTCGGCTGGCCATGCAGTAGCCTACACGATCGGTCCAATTTTTAAGCACATTATCGATTGTGTGCAGCTGTATTTCACCAATGGCTTCTCGAATATTGTCCTTTAAAGCGTCAATTGTCTCTGGCTTGTCGGCGTAACACCTATCTTTGAGGGCACCCCACAAATAATAGTCCAACGGTGTCAAATCGCAGCTCCGATGTGGCCAAACGACATCATCTCTGCGGCTGATAATGCGATCTTCAAAAACAGGGCGCAAAACATTGAGTGTAGCTTCGGCTGTGTGGCACGTAGCGCCGTCCTGTTGAAACCAAATGTTGCCAATATCCTCCTCTTAAATTTTTGTGAACAAAAATTCGTTCAACATGGCCCGATAACGATCGCCATTAACTGTAACGGCCACTCCTTGCTCATTTTCGAAGAAAAATGGCCCAATTATGCCTCTGGACCAAAATCCGCACCAAACAGTGACTCGTTTTGGGTGTATCGGCTTTTCAATGTATGCGTGCGGGTTTTCTGTGCCCCAAATGCGACAATTTTGCTTGTTTACATACCCGCCAAGATCAAAATAAGCTTCATCTGAAAAGATTATTATTTTTGCAAAATCGGCATCTTCTGTAAGTCGATCGCAGGCCCACTATACACAACCATATTCGTTCAGCGGAAGGATAAAACTAATAATCTGTCAAATCAGACATGAGCTAAGTCTACCATTCTCTCAATTGTCAATTGAACATGTTTTTTTCTGAGGCCCGATTAGCTTCGCATGTATCTTCGTTTGCTACTTTTTCCAGTTAACTGCATTCCGTGCGCCAATCTTAGTTGATGGAGGTTTGTTGACTGAAGAGCTAGCAAGCAATTTACATGTCCATCTCTTGGCTAACATATACTTTCCTCCAACCACTTAGCGAGATCTCCACTTGTTTGTCAATCTCCGTCCATTTGTTCACACAGTTCTGCTGTCATATACCCCTCTTTTCATTTGTAGTTCTGTCCGCTCATGCATCTACTCATTCATTTCGTATATCGTCTATGTGATCGTTCGTAATGTCCTTCTGCCCTTTAGTTCCTCTGTTATCAAACTTTCTCCGTTCTGTTCGTTTCTCATTTTCATAAAATTGCAGATCTCTTTATTCATTCCTCAAAATTTATTTGTATCCACCGGTTAGTCCATGCGACTATTTTTATACCCTCACTTTAGTGTGACGAGGGTATATATCATTTGCTACGAAAAAAAGTGTAACACATCGAAGGAGTGATCTAAGACCCTAAGTATGTTCGGCGGATATTCGTTTTGGGTCATTTTAAGACGAATGAGCAATGTCCGTCCGTCTGTCTGTCTGTCTGTCTATCTGTCTGTCTGTCTGTGTGTCTGCAGGCTGGTGCGCACGATAACTCTCGAAAGGAGTAACCGATTGACTTCAAATTTTGTACGTGGTAATATTTTTTTCTATCTCCGGCTAAGTTCGAAGATGGGCCATATTGGTCCACTCCTTCTAGTACCTCCCCCACAAAGTGTTAAAATGTTGTAAAATATTGAATCTTTAATAACTGCTATACTACTTATTCGAATCTTCTGAAATTCCACACATAGCATTAGTTTATTAGTCGCTATCAACTCCAAGGCCAAGGCCAAGTTGCTACGCCCCTTTTGGTACCTCCCACACAAATGCACCATTTTGCAGCAAAAGTTATCAGCTTATAACATTAATACCAGTGTATAAAAATACTTGAAATTTTGTACAGTGTAATGCTTTTATAGTGCCTACAGTCCAGTGAAAAATGGGTGTTATATTCACGCCCCTTTTGGTAGCTCCCACACAAAGGTAACATTTTGCACCAAAAGTTAACAGCTTATAACATTAATACCAGTGTATAAAAATACTTGAAATTTTCTACAGTGTAATGCTTTTATAGTGTCTATAGCCCTGTGAAAAATGGACGCTATTGCCACGCCCATTTTGTACCTCCCACACAAAGGTACAATCTTGCACAAAAAGTTAAGAGCTCACAACATGAGTACCAATGCACGTAAATGCCACAACATTTTGCACAGTGTAACGCTTTTGAAGTGTCTATAGCCCTGTAAAAATGGCCGTTATCACCACGCCCCTTTTTGTACCTCCCACACAAAATGTCCAAATCATACCAAAATTTAATATCTCATAACATTAATAAACCAGTGCAAATAAAATAAAGTATCTACTATTCAGCGAAAAATAGATGTATTTGTTAAACCCGTTCTGGTACCTATCATACAATCTAACAGAATAATTCGTGGAATATTCAATATTACATTACTCACAAAGTGAGGGTATACCTTAGTCGGTTTACCCGACTGAAACTTTCTTACTTGTTACTCTTTCATCTCCTACGTCGTTTTTTCTGTCCGCATAGCTGTCCATATGTTCTTCCATCATCTAATTGATGATTAAACTACTCTTCTTTCAATTTCCATCTATACTACTCGAATCTATGTACCTGAGTATCTGTACTCGTTTGAGACTTTATGACTGCAGACATGTAGACTATACTTCATATTAAACTAATTGCCATACTATAGTCTCTTTTAGCGATTCGTTGTTTTACTGTAGCAGCTTGGAGACACTGAATTTATAATCCTTAAGTCTATTTCTATTACAGACTTCGTTCCGGCATATATTCGATTATCGCGGGAACTTTATGTTGTTTCCATTTTTACTCAGTGTTGTCCGGTTGTTAGTTAACATTTGTCTGTTATTTTCAGGGAAGGGATGTTATTTGAGTATTACCGTTTCTATTCTCCAATAGAAGCGCTGTATTTCTGTAAATAGTCGTCATGCTGTTAAGTCTATTTGTAAACTCGAATCAACATGAAATGTTGAGGTTAAATTTTTCCAGTGCCCAGGCTGGGAATCGAACCCAGCACCTTCGGAATACAAGTCTAACACACTAACCACTAAGCTACCGAAGGCCACTGGCAATTCGTTAGCTGTCCTTTCTGCCTATCTGCCTTTCTGTGTACCTATGTGCAGTCATTCGTGACTTTACGACAACATATTTGAAAACTAGTGAACTTGTTATTAACCAAAGTTCCATTCCACCCCCCTTTTGTTGTTGATGTTACATTTTTCCAGTGCCCTGGCTGGGAATCGAACCCAGCACCTTCGGAATTCAAGTCTAATATATTAACCACTGAGCTACCGAGGCCAACTGGCAATTCGTTAGCTTTCCTTTCCGTCTATCTGCCTTTCTAGGTACCCATCTGTACTCACTCGTGACTTTATGACTTCAGACTTAAAAACTAGTGACTACTATTAACCAAATTCCCATTCCACCCCCCTTTTTGTTGTCAGCCTAATACAAGTGGTCATTTAAAGCAATTTATTTTTCAGTTCAATATTTCTCTTTTTCTATCCGCTTTACTTTACTTACCCTAAGCGTTGTTGTTCCATCTCTTCTTCATCTTCCATGATATCGACAACGGCAGGAGGCATAGCTGCACCGCCAGAGCCCATAGCTGTTGTGGTTGAGCCAGCGCCAGAACACTGGGTCCCTGCGATGTCAGCTGTCAGTTGAGAGGAATGATGGGAGGACATATGTGTTAATGGCGATGTTGATTCAAGACTCTCGCAAACACCTCCAATACCACCAACATTGCTGCTGCCGTTGCCGCTGCTGATGATGTTGTTGGTTAATGCTGATGCAGGCGATGCTGATGATGATGTTGGTGGTGGTGCTGCTGCTGCTGTCGCTACACAAATAGTTGAAGTATTGCTGTACAAATTGTTAATGCTTTGTTGCTGATGATGGAATTGCTGCTGTTGTTGGTGTTGTGTCATTGCCACGTCAGTTGACAGGGAGACAGAGTGTGATGTCGTTGCCGTTGTAACAGATGACGTTGCCGATGCTGATGGCTGCTGTTGTTGATGTTGTAGCTGTAGCTGTTGCTGCTGCTGTTGTTGTTCACCTCCATTTGTATATGAGCAGGAGGACTGCGATAAATCATGCCTGCAGGAGATATCACTTTCATGCAGCAACGTATTGATCTCTTGCGGTAATGGTTTTGTTAAGAATTTCGCCCGTCTTATACCTGTAAAAGGAGAGAAAAACAAAAAGAAAATGAGGAAATGAGGAAATGCGACCGAAAGTCGTAAAAGAAGAAAAGTTGCAAAATTTTATTAATATAAAAGAACAACAACAAATACTCATTTCAATATGTGAAAGTACATACAATCAATAAAAACTCAATAATCAATCATTATTTTCCCCCGGTCTTGTGCATTTCATCGTAGCCTTAATAAATTATTCGCTGCAAATGGAAAGAAAGACACACGGAAAAAATCTTTTTTTATTGAACTTGTAAAGTCTGCTGGCATTTTGGTCTGAGGGACCGGAAAGTTTCTGTTTTTTTTTTGGGCCAACGACCGAAACTTTTTCAATCAGTTTTATTGCAACACATTTTTCTCCGCTTGGCTTTTCAACGATTTCTCGCCCCCGACACGCAGAGGGTGTCATGTCATTGGCTGTCATCATTATCATAATCAATAAAGTAAATATGTCACCGATGTGTGTGATGGAATGCAGATAAGGTGACCAGATTTTGAAAACGAATGGTGGAATATTCTACAAAGAATATTCAGGAAATACTAAATATTGAGGAAACTTTTGGGTTTAAAGAACTCCTTTGAATTTTGTTAATATGGTCACCCCATTTGAATATTTGCCTGCTTTCGCACTGATACGAGTATAACCACCGTCACTTATCCTGTCTCTCGTGTCACCGCATGTTCGCTAGCACAGCACTAGCAATAATCCTTAGGAACGTTATCATACTTAATTTTAACCATTTAATGACACTTTGGCATAAGAAACCCACACCACATCACAGCACTCTCCTGCTCCTGCATAAGTTCCAATGCAGCCTGGAATATTTTATGAGCATATTCCATGCCTTTGGTATACTTGCCGATTCTTCTGCTTATACTTCTTAAAAGCATTCAAGCCATTGAACTGTATCCTTTTTAATTTCCTTAAAGGCTTTGGCAGGACAATGTACGTGTGAGCATACGAGAATGGTAAGCGGTTTCGTGTGTCTGTGTGTGCAGGATGGTAAAAAGTTGTGCAAAAGTGTAAATTAAATACAGTGATTGATTATTCTGATTTTAAGGGTAAGCGAGGATTTGCTGGCTACGGGTGGTATTTAAGGTGGATGGCTATAATTCGAAAAGTAATTTCTTTGCAGTATTTTTATTATTGAACTTCTGTTTAATATTTGTCGCATGTGAAGGGAATACATTGAGTGAATACATCAGAAGTTTAAATTGGTTTCTTTTGGTGGTAACGGGAATTTCTCGATATTTTCCGTTCTTTATTTTTTCAGAAGATGTCAAATGTCGTTGTAATATTTAAATGGGACCCAATATGCTGGCGCTTGTGGCACTTAGTGCTGATGTTTTCGATAGAAATATTGATAAGGGTATAGCTTCTTTAATGGTTGCAGTTTTAGCATATGTGAGATTGATAAATTACTTGGCAATTATGAGCATTTTCTTGGATAACTTTGCGGAGAAGCTATCAATTATATTTATTTGAGAATGAGGAATGAAACAAGTTATTTAAAAGTTTATGAAATACGACGACATTAATATTAACGATCATAATATGTTCTTGCAAATGTAATTTTAAAAGAAAAGATCATCGTTCTAAAAAAAAAACTTCATCGTTGATGACTTTTCTAAAATAAAAGTTCATCGTTGATGAATTTTCTAAAAGAAAAAATCATCGTTGATGGCTTTTCTTTAAGAAAAGGCCATCGTTGATGACTTTTCCCTCAGAAAAGTTCATCGTTGATGACTTTTCTCAAAGAAAAGGTCATGGTGGATGATTTTCTCCAAAAAAAAGTTCATCGTTTCTCAAAGAAAAGTTCATCGTTGATGACTTTTCTCTAAGAAAAGTTCATCGTTGATGACTTTTCTCTAAGAAAAGTACATCGTTGATGACTTTTCTCTAAGAAATGTTCATCGTTGACGAATTTTCTCCAAGAAAATGTCATCGTTAATGAGGGAAAGGTCATCGTTGATGATTTTTCTATTCGAAAAGATCATCGTTGATGACTTTGCTATACGAAAAGGTCATCGTTGATGACTTTTCTATACGAAAAGGACATCGTTGATGACTTTTCTATACGAAAAGGTCTTCGTTGATGACTTTTCTATACGAAGAGGTAATCGTTGATGACTTTTCTAAACGAAAAGGTCATCGTTGATGACTTTTCTAAACGAAAAGGTCATCGTTGATGACTTTTCTAAACGAAAAGGTCATCGTTGATGACTTTTCTAAACGAAAAGGTCATCGTTGATGACTTTTCTAAACGAAAAGGTCATCGTTGATGACTTTTCTAAACGACAAGGTCATCGTTGATGGCTTTTCTATACGAAAAGGTCATCGTTGATGACTTTTCTATACGAAAAGGTCATCGTTGATGACTTTTCTATACGAAAAAGTCATCGTTGATGACTTTTCTATACGAAAAGGCCATCGTTGATGACTTTTCTATACGAAAATGTCATCGTTAATGACTTTTCTATACGAAAAGGACATCTTTGCTGACTTTTCTCTAAGAAAACGTCATCGTTGCTGACTTTTCTTTAAGAAAAGTTCATTGTTGATGACTTTCATATAAGAAAAGTTAATCATTGATGACTTTTCTCTAAGAAAAGTTAATCATTGATGACTTTTCTCTAAGAAAAGTTCATCGTTGATGACATTTCCCTAAGAAAAGTTCATCGTTGATGACTTTTCTCTAAGAAAAGTTCATCGTTGATGACTTTTCTCTAAGAAAAGTTCATCGTTGATGACTTTTCTCTAAGAAAAGTTCATCGTTGATGACTTTTCTCTAAGAAAAGTTCATCGTTGATGACTTCCCTCTAAGAAAAGTTCATCGTTGATGATTTTTCCCTAAGAAAATTTCATCGTTGATGACTTTTCTCTAAGAAAAGTTCATCGTTGATGACTTTTCTATAAAAAACGGTCATCTTTAATGACTTTTCTATAAAAAAAGCTCATCTTTGATGACTTTTCTCTAAGAAAAGTTCATTGCTGATGACTTTTCATTAGAAAAGTTCATCGGTGATGACTTTTCTCTAAGAAAAGTTCATCGCTGATGACTTTTCTCTAAGAAAAGTTCATCGCTGATGAATTTTCTCTAAGAAAAGTTCATTGTTAATGACTTTTATCTAAGAAAAGTTCATAGTTGATGACTTTTCTCTAAGAAAAGTTCATAGTTGATGACTTTTCTCTAAGAAAAGTTCATCGTTGATGACTTTCCTATACGAAAAGGTCATCGTTGATGACTTTTCTGTCCGAAAAGGTCATCGTTGATGACATTTCTATACGAAAAGATCATTTCTATACGAAACGGTCATCGCTGATGACTTTTCTATACGAAACGGTCATCGTTGATGACTTTTCTATACGAAACGGTCATCGTTGATGACTTTTCTATACGAAAAGGTCATTGTTGATGACTTTTCTATAAGAAAAGGTCATCGTTGATGACTTTTCTATACGAAAAGGTCATCGTTGATGAATTTTTTATACGAAAACGCCATCGTTGATGACTTTTCTATACGAAAACGCCATCGTTGATGACTTTTCTATACGAAAACGCCATCGTTGATGACTTTCTATACGAAAAGGTCATCGTTGATGACATTTCTATACGAAAAGGTCATCGTTGATGACTTTTCTATACGAAAAGTTCATCGTTGATGACTTTTCAGTAAGATAAGATAATCTATAATGGCTTCTCTATAAGAAAAGTTCATCATTGATGACTTTTTTATAAGAAAAGACAATTGGTGATGACTTTTCTATAAGAAAATATCTTCGTTGATGAATTTTCTAATCGAAAATATCATCATTGTTGGCCTTTCTCTAATAAAATGTAATCTTTGATGGTTTTTTTTCGAGGAAATGGTCATCGTATTGAATTTCCCTAGGAAAATGTCATCGTCAACGACTTTTCTCTGGGAAAAAGCGGTCATGACATTTATCCAGAAAACTCGTTGATGACTTTTTAATAAAAAAAACATCGTTTATTGCTTTTATATAAGAAACGATCATAGTTGATAACTTATCCATAAGAAAATATCAGCATTATTTACTTTTTCCTTTAAGAAAAGATTAAAATTGATAAATCTACTCTAACAAATCTGACGTTGATGCCCTTTTCTATGAAATAATAGCTAGGAAACGTATTACTTTAAATATCAATCCCTGATTATCTGCTGGAATTGTGCTCCTCATGTCATTTGCAGTCAATCTCTGAAGCTGATAAACTTGTTTTGGCCAACTTTAACGTTCATTCCCACGTGGCTTTTAAATCCCTTAACGGAAAAATGAAAAATAAAACATCGCTTAAACTTGAATCCTGATTAGCATTCCCGACACATTTAACCAGCCATAACATGGTCACGTCATCACACACCCGTTTGCAAACTCGTTAAACACTTCTTAACCACTCCGTTTACACTCGGCTGGGCTTAGTCGCACGCTTGGGTCCTTCGAAGCCATAGCCGAGTCCATTCCTTCTCGTCCACGTTCTCGTCCTCGTTCAAACTCATTGGCAGTGGCAAAGTTTCAGTTGATTTTTAATTTAGTTTTCCGCATTTTTTCCCACACGTTTTTAGAGCAATTGTTGCCAAACAGAACAAAACATAACAGAAAACGAAACCATGTCCATGAAACACCACTGGCGGAGGACGTTAATGTCATTTAAAGGCTCCGACTGGAATAAGTTGGTATTTTCTTGGTGCCTCTCTGTTCGCCCTTTTTCCGCCAACTTTTTTACATTCCTCATGTTTTGTCGTGTAGTTCAGTGTATTTTTTTCGTGCGGATAGGATCCCATTGCCAACCGGCGGTTGTTTATTTCCCCTTTGGCTCCGAAACGAAATGAAACGATTTTTTCTCGCTTTTTCGTTGTAAACTTTTAACGTTTGTTTTAATTACATTTGATGCTTCAGGGGGGATGGTGAGAAAGGCGTTAGAGGAGTGATTGGAAGCCAGTACGAGGCGTTGAGGAAAGTTAAATGTTTGATATTTAGTTTTCCCTCGATAGAGGTTGGAATGTTAGTTACATCGAGTCGACGAACGACATTTTTCGCAGCCGTTTTTCTAGTCAATGTAACAAAATTTGCGGAAAATGTGACAAATGCAGTTAGTTTTCATTAAACGTTGGCAGTTTTTCCTCAACTTCATCGAATAGTTGCAGTGTTTTGTTTTTAATGTTGTCATTTTCTTGTGCTTCGTCGAATGGGAAAAGTAAAATGGTTGTTGGCGGCTTGTTTAGCTAAGTTTTGATTGCAATTGGCGAATGTCAGAAAAATTAAGGATAACTTAAGATTAGAGGAGATGTACTTAATTAACATTTGGAGCAATCACTAGAAACTTGGCCGTAGTTAAACTTAATGTTGGAGTATATGTATAACAAACACAGAATTTATTTTCTTCAGCAGGAAGCACAAGATATCATATATATCTTCTTTATATATAAACTCCTTTGTAAGTTTGTTAGTAACGCATGATCTCCGAAACCATAAGAGCGAATGGGCTGAAAATTGCACATTAGGTTCAGTTCGGGGTCACCTGTGTTTTAGAATTATCGTAACCGCGAAAAATGGTGGAGTGGTCAAGTTATTTGCAAAATCCGAATTTCTAGACCGATTTGACTGAAATTGAAGATATATGTATGGTTTGCCTTGACAATAGTTTGTATGTATGATTGTAACCGGTAGATGGAGCTGTAGTGGACTTATGTTCAATAGACATTTTTATGGTGATTTTTTCCTTAAACTCGGAATGTCTGCATTTTTAGAAATATCAATGAATAACAAAACCAATTCATCCCAAGCAGAACGGGCAGGACACCGTCTGCTGGGGTCAGTTAGTAACCTATATATTTAAGGGCTCGATAAGTCCTTTTTCAGACAAATTAAAATATTTTGGTGTTTTGCTAGACGGGAAACTGAATTTCAGGCTCAACATCCGGGATAGGCATTGAGAGCCACAGTAGCGCGACATGTTCACACATAAAGTTGGACGTCCATCGTATTTTGCATCCGAAGTGGCCTTTGTTGGTTCCTTATGTCTGTATATTCTGTAGTTTTAACTACAGAACTTAATATATACGTCAGTGTAGATATGAATACCCGTTTCAAATAAATATATTGATATATATGCGTCAAAGTTATAGCTATTTCTGTAAAACTACCATAATAGATTTTCTATTAATAATAGTTATACGCACCATGTTCCAAACAAAGAGAACGACTTATTACAGGAAATTGTTTCAATGTGGTCTATTAAGGTGAGGTTAGCTTAGAGTGGCAACCGGAATCACTATCTTACATTGGTCCATTGAGGTCCCTAGTGCCACCACCGGCCCAGCTGCCGCTCATCGGAATCAATCAGATTGATACACAAACTGTCTATAATATAAATATCGGTACTAGCCAAATCGGTCAGACTTCCCAGAAAAGCCGAAACCACTATGATATGAAGACTTCGATGTTTCCAAACTTAATGATAGCGCCTTTATTACCTAGGACTATTTATAGCCCGTAGAATAACGACAGTGTTTACAAGGCTAAAATGTTGGCTGTTACGGAGATTGCAGTATGGATGAACAAGGGTTGGAATAAATATATCATAATATCGTAGCCCCGCTGTCATTAAATCGCTGTATTCTGTATTAAAAAGCAGCCCTAAACTGTTTCAGATATTTCCAGGAGACGGCGGAGCAGTTCAAAATTCAACTGATTTGATTCAACATTCTAGCGAACTGTAATGCAGATGAGCTTGCGAGGCGACAGGACGTCTCGCTTCTCGTATCTATCATGATGAGTCGATGTATTAAAGACTGGAGGTTTATAGTGAGAACCATCTTGTAGGAGATCCAGGAGAGTTCAGCGGTTTCAGCACGTCGAGCCGGAATAATTTCAGCATTTTTAATTTAAATAAACGACCGGACGGCAGTCACATTTGGTGCCACCACTGTGACTGACCCGAAGAGGTGCGCGCGTTTTTTAAACCGGCAATTTATAGAGCACACGCAGTAGGAGAAGTTGCAGATGTCATCCGTAGTGCTAAGTCATCCAAAGCGCTTGGCGGCGTCAGAATTTCTATGCTGATGTTGAAGCAGTTGGTCATACCGGGAGTTGAGTATCTGACTAATGTTCTCAATAAATCTGTCGTTGATCACTCTGATAATATGCGAACCCTAGAAAATAGGCAGAGTGATCCCGCTACTGAAACCGGGCAAATATGCGAGTAAGGGAGAATCGTACAGGCATATCTCCCTTCTCTCGCCTGTAGCAACGATGCTTGAGGTGTTGATAGTCCCGAACCTGATTGGACATTTTCCAATTGCTGATCATCGGCTCAGATTTCGAAAGCAGCATGCTACTTTACACGCCACACATGTAAGCCGCGGTTTTAGCCAGAAAAAGCCTGGTGACAGGACCGTCCTCCTGGCACTTGACCTATCGAAGGCCTTTGATAGTTGAGGACATCGCCAACACGTCCGTCCCGAACAGTTTGAAACGTTGGAACGTTAATTGTCTAGGGGCCAGTCGTATGTGGAATTCAGAAACATGAAGTCCAAACCCCGTACAGTGAAACAGGGAGTTCCTCAAGGTGGGATGATATCTCCGGCACTGTTTAACCTTTCTGTAGTTCCACCTCCACCTGACGGCGTTGAAATCGTATCATATGCTGATGACTGACTGAATCTGACGTCGACCACTTGATCGATGGCATATGTGGAAGGCTGAATGTTTATCTGGCTGAGATTGCCAATTTCTTTGCTGCGAGGAACCTGAAAATATCCGCCACCACATCATCGGCCACAATGTTTACTGCATGGACAGCGCAAGTGAAGGAGCAACTCAATGTGATACTCGATGGCACAAGAATTCCGACAATCAATGAGCCTAAGGTTCCTGGTGTCACATTTGATAGCCTCTTCAGTTCTAACGCGCATGCCACAGCTATCTGCAATGCCACGAGAAGTGGGAACAAGGTCCTCGAGTCACTAGTCGGCCACACTAGGGGTACAGACAAGCGATATGTCGGTCTGTGGTTAACTAAGCACCACCAGTGTGGTCAGCGAAAGTAAGGAACATACAATCCTGCCAAATTGCCGCATTGAGAACTGCAACAGTGCCTCCTCATGTCTTCTGTGAACCACCTACACGAGGAGACGAAGATCCTACCCGTGCGAAGACACATTTTTTTCTAATCGAAGCTGTATCTGCTTGGTTGCTACCGTCCCAGCCATCTCAACCACCATCTTGTGGATAGGTTACCAACATCCAGGCAGTTAAGGAAATGCCTTCATGGTCTAGAGCGCGAGGTCAAAAGCTACAAGCAGCTTCGACAGTAGTCCACACACATCCCCGTCTACACACAGTAGTCCCCTTTATCCCCATTTACATAGCTTAAGTTGCAGTCCATGGCTCTAATCTTGATTTGGCCAGTGAAGATTCCCATGGGAGTGCTGACTCTGTAGTCACAATATCAATCAGCAGTAGACGGAGCAGTAGCACAGCTGCTAACTTAATCAGGTGATTAAACCACAACAGACTCCCTCTCTTACTCATCACCACAGCTTCGACAGTAGTCCATGACCCAGTGACATAATTTATGTGAAAATGTTGATTCTCTAAGACTTGTAGAGACGCTGTCGGAGGTTAGGACCTTGAGAGCTGCCATACTCGTATTGTCTACATATATTTTAAACTTCGAACGCGGTTTTCCTTGAAGTCAAGTTGAGAGAGTGTGGTTTATGAAGTCTTAGAATACCATCTCCTTGTCATACCGAAAGATTGAGATTTCATACTGCGAAATGATCTCCAGTCCCATCTGTGGTACAGATGTTAATGCTGCCGCAATATTTGCAGAAGCTGCGGAGACAAAGAGGAGGAGTGGTATGAATCGATAGTACACCTCTATGTCTGTGCCACGCTCTCTCTCTAGAAGGCGACAGAATAGCCTAAGCCCATATTTCTTTTGTGAGCTAGCAAACATGACTGATTCCAGAATCTGCCAAGCCGTTTGGCTGTGTTGATTTTTTTATGAATTCAGAAGACCCAATAATCTGTCCTATTAATGTGTTTTCTCTCAACTTTCATAAATATGCCCTCATATGAATGGATTTATATTATCATAAATCCAATACAAGTGCAAGACTTTTTGGGGATCTATTCCCTATCAAGAAAGCACATATTAAGTATCCAACTCTCGCTCAACATATGTAAGGATTCACATTGTGTTGACACATAGTTCCTTAGTAAGTTTTTATTGATAAATTCGATTTTAATCTGCAAATCTCTGACAGCTTTTATAATTTTATTTACCAAATAAACTTATGCTTTAATTTTTAAATTTCCTTTCAATGAACAAAGTCATCGAAGAAAATCTTATTTATAAAAAATCTTCTTTAAACTGCAGATTTTCTTCATTGGAAAACAAATTTAAAATCTTAAATCAATCAATTTAAATGACTTAGGAAAGAAAATCTCGCGAAAATCACAACGTTTTCACTTACCATGTACTGTGGCCGTTTGATAGGCCGGCGGTGGTGGTGGCAACATTTCATCATCTTCCCTGCCCGACACATCTGCGGCTTCGCCGCTAGCCTGCGTTAAACTTTGTCTCCTTCGATGGGGCATTTGTATTGTGTGATATTTAACCAAAGGCGAAGAAGACGATGAGCTTCCCAATATGGTGGCCGCATTCGCTTGGGCGCTGCCAGATAACGCTAATGGATTTTGGGTTACAGCCGCAGCAGCAGCTGGTGTCACAATTGGAAAGTAGACCGTTGTGGTCGAGCCACTTGCCAATGGATTTATGCTAAGATTTGAGGTGGCACTAACGCCACTACCACCACTGCCGCAATGAATCGCCGAAGTCTGAAATCGCAACAGATTCGAGGGGACAGCCATAAAATGATGAGTGCCCGGATTGGAGGGCATTTGGGCTGTCGGGGGTATGATATAGTGTCGTATGGCCTGCTGATGGGTGGGCGAGGAATTGGCCGAGGCCGAAGAGACAATGTGATAGGTGGCCATGGGCGGTGAATAGTAACGTGGTGGACTAGGCACTGTTGCTGATGTGGCCACTGCTGATTGCACACCTGCTGCTGCCGCCGAGGAGTTGGGCATGACCAGGCGGCAGCTGGTGGCCGGCGAAGAAGACAATTTGTGAGCAGTTGTCATTAGCATGACGTCTGGCCTTTGCTGATAGTACTGTTGCTGCTGTAGCTGCTGCTGCTGGTGTTGCTGTTGGCCTGGAGACATTTTCAATTGCATGCAAGCGCTTAACTCATGTTGTTGATTGAGTTTTCCTACGGCAGTTGTTTACCAAGAGTGGTTTTGTGGCCAAGTTTTCCATGAAAGTGTGGATAGTGGTGCAAAGAGAAATTGAGAGAGAGAAAGACATAAATTAATAATTGCTTTTATTGTTTAAATTAAATGGATTTTTTTTCTCTACAATTCAATTTGTTATCTTTTGTTGAATGTAAATAAAGTCGAAGTAATTTTGTATTGTATTCATGTTCACTTAAGCAATTAAAAAAGTATTAAAGAAAGAAATCGCATTCATTGGAATATATTGTTGTGGCATTTATTTTATGAAATGGTAGGAAAATGATAGAATATAGATAATAAAGTCAAATCAAAGTAAGGATTGAATATGTGATAAAGACAAACCAAAAGGAAAAATTAAAGAAATTTCGCTATAAATAAATATTGTGTATTATCACAAAGTTGATAGCGATAACGTTAAGAAATAAATCATTGAAATATGTATAATTTCTTTAATTTTTTTGAAAATTCTGAATGTTTATTTACAGAAATTTCTCGGCAAACAAACTGAAGGATTAATTGTCAATATAGACATATCGGTAACTTCATTCCAAAACATGCAAAGTCAAAAATGTTACGTTTTCAGGAGAGGCGATTAAAGTTATATGAAGTTTTTAAATTTGTATGTAATTGCTTTATAATGCAAACCGAACGACCTGTACTGTTTTGCGAACAGCTTTTGATTGGGTTGGTGGATAATCACCAATTTTTACTGAATACACCGGTCGACAAAATCAAATTTTTTCTTGGGTTGCTGTTTTAATGCATAGATTCTGATGCTAGACATTTTACATACTGCGAAATGTGATTGTAGTGATAAAGGTTCTGACCATCTACCAGACGAGAACTCGAATGCCTAATGTTAAAGACAAACCGTACAATCTTGTTTACTATTTACTATTTTAGCTTTTATAGTTGGTTTTTGTAAATTTTACATCGTTAAAAGATTTTTTGAAGTTAAAACCTTACTATGTTAGCTACAACTTTTTAAATTATGCATCGATTTTCTTCGGAATTTGCTCATATAATTCATGACCTATCAGACTTTACGATAAAATCATAAAAATATAACAATTTTGCATTAGATTTAGATTGTTTAATGGGGTTTTTATATGAAAATTATTAATATTTTCTCAAAAAATATATAATTTTTTTAATTTTTTTGTATGATGTCGCCGAAACCGCTGAAAGGATGTACAATATTGTTGTAAGAAGTTGAAGGCTACTACAAATTTTTTCTGAAGGAAATATTTTTTTTTTTAAAAAGTCAAAGTTTTCATAAAGAAATCAATTTGTTTTCAACACAGTTACTTAACTTCAGTTTTTGCATGAAAATTATGTTTTCAGCTTTTTTAGCCCATAATTTCTTTTAATTAAAATGGTATCCCGGCTTTATCGAGCTTAAACAGGGTGGCTCAAAATGAACGAAGGGGTTTGATACCCTTTTTCTAAGACAAAATTATAATTTTTTTTAAATAATGGAGAATATTTTTTTCCTATATAGATATAGGGTGGCCCAAAATGACCTAATGGGTTTGAATTCCTTATAAGTTATACTATATTTTATCTCAGTTTTTCTGTATTCTTTTCAGTATTTTATAAAAAGGACTTGGGGAATTTGAAATGGAACAATTGAGCAACTGTATTAAAAAATTTAAGAATTATGTCTTCAATAAAAGGTTATAATTTACTCAAACCCCTTCGATAATTGTTGCCACCCCTTCGGTAATTTTAGTCCCTTGGATTACTTTCTGTGGGGAGCCCTAAAGGATAACTGTTACGCCAAGCATTGAAGCATTGAACCATGAAATCTAAGTTGCAATTGAAGAGCTTCGACCCGAAACAATCGAAAATGTACTGAAAAATTGTGTTTATCGGATGAGGTACTGTCGAGCCAGTCATGGTAGTCATATGAATCATTAAATGAATAATTTCAACCTTTCCAATAAAACCAGAAATTTGAAAAAATTATCAGTACTTTTTTTTACATCCGATTCAAATTTAAAATTTGAAATGGCTCACCCTGTACAATTTTGCTTATAACATGGTGCTTAATTGCTTATTACAAGTGGCTTAAGATTGATTCATAAAATATTCCAAAAATTAATCAATTTATGTGATGAACCCAATTCTCTCTATATCAGGGATTCCCAATCATTTTAACCATACGTCTTCCCACATTCACTTAAAAATCTCATGCTCCATTCCCACAAAAAAACTATCGCAAATTATATTTAATTTCTAATGTGACTATTAAAATTTTGTTTTTATTGAGAATTTCCCTCGAAATAGCATTTTTCTGATTTTTTTTTGAAATTTCATTATATTTCCTACAAAAATTCTAAAAATATTTTAAATTTGCTTTTTGTAGAAAATTCATTAATATTTTTATTTTTCTACAAAATGTTGTTTTAATCTTGTTCACGTACGCAGCATTGTCTCAACTTCCCGAGCCTGATCAATACCGGTCGCGTATTGACATCACTGGAATCTCCTCTACACCTCTCTTCGGAGACCTAATTCGCTTAGTTCGGATGTGTTATAGTGCAGATTGCCACTGGGCGGTGGTTGTTGTGTGGCTGCATTGCATTATCCTCGGGTCTCTCTCTCTCTTTCCTCGCACCTTCTAAGGAGTCTGACTCTTCTAACGAGCTTCTGCGTTCACTTGTCGTTGTCGAGCACTTTCCGTGTAAAGTAGTTAATTGTAGTCTTTGTTCGGCGATACTATCGCGCATATTACTACTAGTCGTTGTTTTGGCACTACTCTCGCGCACATCTACCTGTCTTTGGCTCGACTACTGAGCACTTTTTGTAGTTTTTCCTATCGAACTATTCGCACTGGCCTAGTCGCCACCTTGATACACGGTAATATACATTACTACAAATAAAGCTCTGCCTTTATCGTAACCAAAATACTAAAGTATTGTGTTTTATTTATTCTATTTCGCCCTTTGCATTAATGCATCGCCAACATCGGTCACTACATACGTAAACACCCACATCGTTCCCCCCACTACTGAGCTATCGTTGTTATTGTAATTGGTGCGGAGTTTGTCATAGAAGGGACTTCGTTGAATTGTTTGACCCCAACCACTTGGTTGGGTCTTGAAAATTTTGTCCAAATTAATAAATCTTTCTATTAAATTTTATCGTTATTGGGTTTTTCTATAAAATTTCGATAAAATTATTGAAATTTATATTTTCTTTAAATATCTTTGAAATAAACATTTCTCTAAAAATGTTTGTTAAAATTACATTTCTCTACAAAATTTCTCGAAATTTAATTTTTTCTATTTTTTTTTTTTGGAAATTTAATTTTTCTTGAAACTTTCGTCCCCTGATTAGAGCCCACTGCCCAGATTAAAGGCCGCTGACTTTATTAAAAGGCGATGAAGAAAATTTTCTGGCAAAATTCAATTTAGAAGAAATCTTAAATAAAAATGCAATTTAGGGAATTTTTTAGAAAAAATTAATTTTTACATAATTTTCTAAAAAAAAAGAAGTTTTGTATAAAAAGTTATTTTAACAAAATTTAAAAAAAAAATCATTTTGACAAAATTTTATACCAAAATTTAATTTTCAACAATTTTTTTAGGAAAATGCAAAATTTTTCTAAAAAATTCTGTTTAAGCCTAATTTGTATGTAAACAAGTAAGAAAGTTCAGTCGGGTAAACCGACTAATGAATCCCCTCACCTTGAGTCTCAAAACATTAGTAAATTTATTTATTTTTTTGTTTTATTTAAAATATTATCAATTTAAATTGCATTTAATAACTTTAAAGTATGTACTGGTATTAAAGTTAAAAGCTCTTTACTTTTGGTACAAAATGGTCCATTTGTGTGAAAGGTACCAAAAGGGGCAAACCAATAACGATCACATTTCTCTGGATTCAAGGAACTATTAAAGCATTACACTGTACAAAATTTCAGGTATTTGTATGCCCTGGTATTAAAGTTATAAGCTGGTAACTTTTGGTACAAAATGATCCATTTGTGTGGGAGGTACCAAAAGGGGCGTGGCAATAATGTCAATTTTTTCACTGTATTGTAGGTACTATAAAAGCATTGCACTGTACGAAATTTCAACTACTGGTATAAAAAGGTCCATTTGTGTGGGAGGTACCAAAAGGGCGTGGCAACTTCGCCGGTAATAGTGAATAATAAGCTAAAACTATGTGTAGAATTTCAGAGGATTCAAATAAGTAGTATAGAAGTTATTAAATAATCAATATTTCACTAAATGTTAACCCTTTGTGGGGGAGGTACTAGAAGTAGTGAACCAATATGGCCCATCTTCGAACATAGCCGGTCTTAGGTCAATCATTCGATGTGTCCTCTCTAAGGTAAGGGGATAAAAAGGCATTGATTTTTTTCTTGAAAATTTAGTTGAAATTCCGATTTTCTGTAATGAAGAAAATGTTTTGGGAAAATTAAAATTTGAAGAAAATAAAAATGCAATTTCAATGAATTTTTCTAGGAAAATGAAATTTTGCAGAAATGTTCTAGAAACAACTTAAAGAACACAATTTTAAAAAATTAAGTGTTGACATAATTTTGAAGAAAATTTTCAATAAAAATTAAATTTAACAAAATTTTTAAAAAAATCAATTTTTAGGAAATATTATAGAAAAATGTAAATGACAAAATTTTTTTAGAAAAATGCAAATTTGACTTTTTTTAAATACCAATTTTGACATAATTCTCTATAAAATATATATTATTTTTTTTATAAAAATTAAATTTTGCTGAAATTGCAACAGCAAGGAAATTTTATTAAAAAATGTAAATGACAAAATTTTTTTTAGAAAAACGCAATTTTAACTTTTTAATACCAATTTTGACAAAATTGTCTATAAAATACATATTTAATTTTTATTTATAAAAAAATTAATTTTTGAATTAAATGTTGCTGAAATTTTTACAATTTAAATTTCCATTAAATTTACATAAATATGTAATTTTGATGAAATAGCAAGAAAATATTATTTAGACAAGATTTTCTAGAAAAATACAATTTCGTAAATTCTGAATGACTTAACTTGATTTTATTTTCTATAAAATTTCAATTTCTATGAAATTTTTAATAATAACAAATTTAATAAAAATTCAAATTTCTATGAATTTGCACAAAAAATGCGCAAATTCCATTCGGTTAATTTTTTAATATTTCTTAAGACCTCAAGTCTTTTTTAGACATTTTCAAAAGTCAAAATTCCGATCAAAATTCCCAACAACAATATTATAAATGTAACATTCATAAAAATTCATAATAAATTTATGAAATGTAGCGGCGAATCCCCGGTTGGGAAAGCCTGATCTAAATTAATCATAGGCAACAATGTGTAGATGTGTAATTCCCGCTTATTTAATAAGAAAAAATATGTTGTATGTACATATTTCTATTTTGTATTTTGATTTTCACATAAAAAGAAACTTTTTTTGTTGTGATTATTTTTTAAGATATTGCTTCGATTATTTTCGGCTTCAAGAATTAATAGTTATTAATTTTTACCAATTATAAGAAACATAAAATGTGAAAAGAGTTTTTTTTTAATATTCTTCAGAATTTTGTGTAAAATGGCAATAAATTTAAACCATTATCAACGAGACTTTTTTCAGTCTACAAAAGACTCCTCGGAATGAATTTAATTTGTTACTTCATTTTGATTTAGGGACACTGACATTGTTTTCGTCGTCTTTGTTGAAAACTCTTAGAAGACATGTTCCCTGAATTCCTGACATTTTATGAGCTATTATTAAAGTGATTTAAATATAGATATTCAGTATATAACTGAATCTTTATTGAATGTCAGTCTATCTGCATGACCTTCTTACAAGTTGACTCCATCTTTCTTTTTAAATCATCTCGAATTAAAAAGTGATTAAATCCGGGCACAATCGAATCCAATTACCCATGCCAAATCCCTACATCTTTACGAAATTCTGAATATTCAAGAGGAAACACTATTGGTGTGTTCTTGAACATTTATTTAATCCTTGTCTGGCATTCGAATTTATTGTTCTGGCCTTGTTGAAAATATTCTTTAAAAGTTGAGCCTTTAAAAGCTTTAACCGAACGATATTTCTGTATAAACATAAGGTTAACAGTTCTGCTCTGGTTTATTTAAATTTCATTGAAAAGTCTATGAAATATTCAACAAAGTTGGAATACATTTTAAACATTTACAGATTCAATTCCCATCTGAATAATTGTATCATTTTTTTTATTCAACACCCAATACTCTACTTACCGTCTTTATAGCTTTGTTTCATGGCTGATGTTGGTGATGTCATTGTTGCTGCTGCTGCCGATGCCGCCGCTGCTACTGCAGATGTTGCCGCCGCCGAGGACGTCGTCATTGTTCCATCTGTCATGTTGTTGTCAATGTTGCTGCATTTATAGTTGTCATAGACATTGTTCGTATTCGTGTCACCAATTATGGCATCATATTTACAATTTTTACAATTTATCTGTAAATGGATATAAAATGTTCAGATAAAAGAGATATAGAGAATAGAAAATCTAACAAAAAACACAAAAATAGTTCAGTGTTATAGTAGTAGTTGTACAAATCTCGTTAGCTATAAGCCCCTTTGTGGCACAAAGCTCCATTTGCCTCTCACTCTGTGTGTGTGGGTGGGTAAGTGTATGTATTTGTAAATATAATGGAGTATAAAAGGATTTGTTTTCCATTTAAAATTTTCCCATTAGATTTCTTGTTGTCGTTTTTTTTCTTCTGTGTACGCTTTGTTTTGTATTGTTGCAATACAGACAATTGCATATGAATAGATATTCTCATACAGATAGAGAGCTTAATAGTTAGATGCCTGAATGGAGACATGTGAACTCGAAGTATGATTGTCTAATTGCAGTTTTATTCTATGGATTTCACATGCGTCTTCTTTAGTGGCAATTATTTGAATGTGGATTTTAATGTACTCTCTTGTTTGGTGAAATTTTCAAGGCTTCGGTCTGTTTCTCGTTATAAGAAACTAAATCATTTTGGATTTTTTTGAAATATTCAACAACAAAAATTGAACTTTCATTTAAGTAAAGACACGTGTGTGAAGGTCTTTGGGGCGTATGAGTATTTCTAATACTTAGTATATCAATTATACGCAAGCGTGTTCGCATGGTATATATTCTTTAAGATATGTAGTTGAATTTTTTACCCAAATTTCAAGATTTTTAGTTATTTTAATACTTTTTTGAAAATCAAAACCACATTGGATTATATGAAATATTTAAAAAAACAAGTAAGAATGTTCAGTCGGGTAAACCGACTTATGAATCCCCTCACCTTGATTCCCAAAAAATATTAGTAAATTTAATTATTTTTTTGTTTTAATTAAATTATTATAAATTTAAATTGCATTAATAACTTTAAAGCATGTACTTGTATTAAAGTTGTAAGCTGTTAACTTTTGGTGTAAAATGGTCAATATGTGTGGGGGGTACCAAAAGGGGTGTACCAATAACGGCCACTTTTCTCTAGACTATAGGTACTATAAAAGCATTGCACTGTACGAAATTTCAAGTATTTGTATGCACTGATATTAAAGTTAAAAGCTGTTAACTTTTTGGTACAAAAAGTGCCATTTGTGTGGGGGGTACCAAAACGGGCGTGCCAATTGCGGCAACTTTTCTCTAGACTCTAGGTGCTATAAAATCATTACACTGTACGAAATTTCAAGTATTTGTATGCACTGATATTAAAGTTAAAACCTGTTAACGTTTGGTACAAAAAGGTCAATTTGTGTGGGAGGTACCAAAAGGAGCTTGGCAACAACGCCCATTTTCACCTGTGTTGTAGGCACTTTTAAACCATTACTCTGTACAAAGTTTCAGGTCTTTGCACTGGTAATAAAGTTATAAGCTGGAAAATTTTGGTACAAAATGGTCCATTTGTGAGGGAGGTACCAAAGGGGGCGTGGCATCTTCGCCAGGTAATAGTGACTAATAAAGTAATACTATGTGTAGAATTTCAGAGGATTCAAATAAGCGGTATGGAAGTTACTAAATAATAAATATTTCACTAAATGTTAACCCTTTGAGGGGGAGGTACTAGAAGGAGTGGACCAATATGGCCCATCTTCGAACTGAGCCGGAGATAGAAGAAAATATTACCACATACCAAATTTTAAGTCAATCGGGTACTCCTTTCGAGAGTTATCGTGGAGTAACCAGCAGACAGACAGACGGATATCCGCCGAACATACTTAGGGTCTTAGGTCACTCCTTCGATGTGTTACACTTTTGGTTCGTAGCAAATGATATATACCCTCCTCTCTAAGGTGAGGGGATATAGAACTTTCATTTAACTAACATATAAGTGTGTGAAGGCCTTTGGAGCGTATAAGTATTTATAATACGTTGTATATCATTCATACGCAAGAGTGTTCAAATGGTACATCTTATTTTCGTTGTTTGCACTTTGGATTCTCTCAAATATTCAAGAAAAACATTTAACTAGCAATATTTCGTATTTATAAATGCCTTTGGATCATGAGGTTTTCTAATACTTAGAATGTAAAATATACGTACATTCTAAGTATTAGAAAATCAAATAGAAAATAGTTCTTTAGGTGTTTGTTACTTAAAAGCGTAGTAAAATTTCTGCTTTTAAAAAACACATACAATTTAGAGAAATGTATGAAATCTTTATTTGAGTCGATAGAACGATCTATATAATTCAATGTTTAAAGATGAAAAACAATACTGCTAAAAAATCACCCTTTATAATAGATATATGAAAATTCTTGCTAATTTTTTAAGGAATCCTATGGGAAACGATAAAAATATTTGCATAAATTATACGAGAAAACTACGCAATTTCACATATCTGCGCAGAGTAGATAAAGCCTATGTAGTTTATTTTTGGCTAAAATGTTTATAAGCAGCTACAAATAGGTAAAATAAGATCTCGCTATAAAATTCAAAAATATAGAGTTCCTACAGATGCGATATATTAAAATAACTTTGGAGCGTAAAGAAGGGTGGGCCTAAAGAAACCAAGGGGTGTACAAGTTTAATAACTTTTTCGTTTATTAATTTTTTTTTATTTTTTCTTCCAGATTATATAATATACAAAAGGCAAATTTTTTTACACTAAGTATGAAAAATAATGTCTCTTAAATGACCACCGTTTTCAGCTTCGCACCGTTTGGGCTCTTTTTAGAGCATTTTCCATAACACCTTTCAAAACTTGTGGCTGTAACGTTCGAATTTCTGCAACAAAGTTTGCCTTGAGTTCAAGGATTGTCTCTGGCTTGTTCACATACACTCGCTCCTTCAAATAACCCCAAAGAAAATAGTCGGGTGCTGTCAAATCTCAATCTCAATCAAAATGTCGACGATATGCTCTTTGCGTTAAAATAATTGATCTCTGGTTTAAATAATAAAATTCTATTGTTCTGGTTCTCTGTTCAATTGTGAACCTCTCCATTATTAATTCTGCAAGTACTGTCTATATAATCTGAAAGAAAAAATAAGAAAAAATTAATAAAAGAAAAAGTTATTAAACTTTTACACCCCTTGGTTTCTTTAGGCTCACCCTGTATTTAACATTTTCAGTAGAGGGTCAGAATATTTAATATCGACCTATATAGTTTATTTTTGGCTAAAATGTTTATAAGCAGTTACAAATAGGTAAAATAAGATCTCTCTATAATTTTATAAAAAAAAAATTTTCAAAAAATTTTGTGGTCATTTTAATTTTTGAAAAAAAAAAATAAAAAAAGAGTTTTTGTGTTTTACGGAATTTGTAATTACTCTCGATCGACTGAACCGATTTTTGAAAAGTTTACTTTGTTTTAAAAAGGACGCAATGCGACATTTTTTTATTTTTTTAACATTGTTAAATTTTTTTTTACGAAAGTTTTTTTTTAAAAAACCTTTGTATAAGAAATGGCTCCCCCTCGATTTTCTTCAAAATTTCACAGAATAATCGTCGCACTCTCACAAATCCAGAATAGTGAGACTCAATATTTGTAAAAGTTATGGACGAAATACCAAGACTAATCTGACAATTTTTGTCTATTTTTGCAAAATACTGCACAGTGGTACGAATTAAAAAATGGGAAATAATTCGACCGTTTCTTATCCAAACAAATGATAGCGACCAAACTTGGCATGGTAGATGAAGAGCTGTTAGAGAAGTTAAGTTTTATATTTGGGCTCCCTATGACAGACAAGGGCGGAGCTAGAGGGCCTCAAAATTGGCCACATCGGGTGAAGAAGTTGTTCAAGCGCATGTAGTTCGCGTTTCTCTTCCAATTTGTAAAATTTTTTGTGTGTGTTCTACTAACTGTGGTCCACAAATAAACTGTTTAAACCTAAGAATTATCTCGTATAGTAACTCGTACCGAGATATCTGTAATTACAAATTTCATTTTTAATTTTTACCCTTACGGTGTGCTAGTATTTTGTAAATATCGGTGCACAAATTGCAACGATTTCTTCCGCATCATGGGCAATAACATTTCCTATATGACGAAAAAACGATTATTGGTTCGATATACCCAATAGTACATATAGTTATGACCACTTGAAATAATATTAAGGGTGGTTAAATTGTAAGGGCCGATGTTGAATGTGAACCACACCTAAACGTCAAGTTTTTTTCTGCATTTCATTTGACATTTCTCAATTTCAGACCAACTCAATTTGAACCATGGAAAGATACACAATCGAGCAACGCTTTAAAGTTTTTTAAGCCAGTTACGAAAATGGCCTTTTTTGGATCAGCATAATCGACCAAATGTGTCCACAATCGAGAGAATTGTGCGCAAATTTCACCAAACCGGGTCTGTAGGAGATGTGAAAACACCTGTGCATGCTCGCCCAGTTCGTTTAGTGCGGCTTATGGGTTAGCGACGTCATCGGGCCATACTTTTTCGAAATGAGGTCGGTCAGGCAGTTACAGTGAACGATGTTCGCTATCGTGAGATGATAACGAACTTTTTATGGCCCGAATTGGAAGATATGGATGTGGACAATATGTGGTTTCAACAGGACGGTACCACTTGCCACACAGAAACAATGGCTCTTTGCGCAAAAAATTCAATGGCCGTGTTATCTCACGTCGTGGCTATGTCAATTGGCCGCCAAGATCATGTGATTTGACACCGTTGGATTTCTTTCTTTGGGGTTATTTGAAAGAAATGGTGTACGTCGATAAACCAGCAACAATTCAAGAGCTAAAGGTTGAGATAATTCGGCACATTAAAGGCATAGACCCCCCAATTATGCCTCAACGTCATTGAAAATTTAAACCATCGGATGTAGGTGTGTCGTCGAGGTCGCAGCGGCCATTTGGCCGATATTTTGTTCCATACATAATTCAACCATACCAATATTATCACAATAAAAAGAAATAAAAATAATTTCCTAAATAATTTTTGTTTTATTCAAAATCAACATGGGCCCTTATAATTTAACCACCCTTTTTATATATACGAGTACTTTTTTTTAAAAAAATTTATAAAAATCGGATTTTTTTTGAAAATATAACTTTAAGTGGTCATATCTTTTGAACAATTGGGTATATCGAACCAATTTTTTTCGTCATATATAGCACACGGTAAGGGAAAAATAAAAAAATTAATTTTTAATTGCATACATATTTGAAGTCAGTAGTATAATGCTGTCGAAAGTTATCGTGCGCACCAGTCAGCAGAAAGACACACACACAGACCGTACGGACATTGCTCAATTGACTTACAATGACGCGAATTGGGGTCTTAGGCCACTCCTTCGATGTGTTACACCTTCGTAACAAATGATATACGAGTAAACTCTCCTCTGTAAGGCGAGATGATAAAAAGGTCCCCTCAGATTTGACTGTCTTTGTTCAGCAAACACCCAATTATACAACCGCTTCACTAGACATTTATCAGTTGATATCTTTTTTACCCCTAAACCACGCTTGGAGCCAATTGATAACATCGGCCAACAGAAGTCGTTTTCCTTATAACTTAGAATTATATACAGGGTAGCGGATGAAAGCTGCTACAAATAAAAATTTAATAACTTTTTTCTATTTAATGAATCTGGTTAATTTTTTTTTTATTTTGCAGATTGATTTTTAGATTTAACAAAAATGGATAACTGGGACACTGAAACAAGAATTTGGATTGTCCGCCGCTATTACGCACTGAAGTCCGTAGTTTCAGTGCAAAGAGAGTATAGGGGCACGTTTGGCGGCAATCCTCCGAGCAGATGGACCATAAAGAGACTTGTTAACAATTTTTCCGAGCATGGGACAGACAACAGAAGACGTTACCATCGAAACCCTTCAGTTCGGACGGAGGAAACAATCGTTGCTGTAGCTGATGCCATACAAAACAATCCAAGAGTTTCGACAAGAACCTTATCTGCTCAAATGGCTATAAGATGACAGTCATTGCAGTCAATTATGCACACAGATTTGGAGTTATTATGAGAATTTCTTTCAACTCTGTGTTGTTTGAGCAAGATGGTGCAACTCCTCACATACCCCGGCCTGTAATGACAGAATTGCGGCGAAAATTTCCCAATAAGCTGATATCCAGAAACTCCACATTCCGTTGGCCCCCCAGGTCGCCTGACCTTATTGCATTTGACTTTTTCTTGGGGGGTTATTGCAAACAGGAATTATACAAAGCAAATCCAACAAATATGAATGAACTAAAGCAATCCATTCGAGAAACAATTGCGGCTATTCCCGTCTCAACTCTCCAAGCAGTAATGAAGAACTTTTTGGTAAGATGCTGCACATGCTTCAACGAGCAGGGGGGCATTTAAATTCCATTATTTTTAAAACTAATTAAGCTATATTTAATTAAATTTAATGAGCTTTAACATGAATAAAAGAAAACTGAATTCCATACACTGAAAAAAAGTTATTTGAGTTTTGTTAGTGTAGCAATATTCATCAGCCACCCTGTATTATATTTTTCCTGCATCCATTTCAACTACATGTTTTTGTTTTGACACAACCCATATAGAAATCTCTGAGATTCGACTACTCAAGATTTGGTGGAATCCAATTCCAATATAAATAGAGGTGTTTGACGATGTATATTTGATAACTTTAAGAGACACATGTTACCTACCTATCCTTGTAAATAGAGAATTAGGGATTTATAGTTATAGACGCAATCATTGTTGTTTTTCTAAAGTCTAGTTTTATTGTATCTTCCAAAAGATCGCAATGAAGTGATTTCGAAAAGGCGTATGAGTATTTTAAATTCTTAGTAATACGACACGAGGTTCTTGGGAGTATATGATAACTTTTGATTTAAAATATATCAATCAAACGTAATCATGTCCGGAATTAAGAAATTATTATATTTAAGGTACATATCATCATCGGAAACGAAAAAGGGCCTAGCAACAAATTATTTTTGTTTTCATAGTTAAAAATTCCTATTTCACGCAGTTTTCACACATAAGTTATAAATCATGTTTGTGGGAATTTATATGTATATGCATTATTATGTTTAGTTATTATCCTGAAAACCCCGTTTTTCTAACGGCAACATTTTTCATTTTATTTAGTTGTTTGCTTCTCCTATGCAATTTTTTTACGCCCTTTCTCGTTTCTGATGACGATATATCCCCTCCATCTATCTTATCTTATTTACAAATATGCAAGTCTCTTGGAATGACCTATAATCTCATGTAATTTAAATTTATATAAAAACTTTTATTGTTATTACTTTGAGAAATTACAAAAAACCAAACATAGTGGTCAGATTATTATTTGCCAATTTAACTTAACACAGTATTAAAAGGAATTAATATCGTTTTATCTTTTAAATACTCTCAACTGAGTAACTTTAAGTTAAGATTCTTTTCATTGACTAAAAATTGGATTATCTTTAAAGTTCTTTCAATTGATTAACTCCATGTTAGGTTTGTTATCTTGGTATTGACTGGAACTAAAATAGATTAAATATGTTTATTTATTTCTTTCATTTGCATTTCAATGGATTTCAAAAACTCTTAATAATCTTCATTTCCTTTGAATTCTTGATTTATATTTGTGTATATATTCCTTTATACTCTTGATTTAGTATTATAACGCATTTACATCTTCTTCACACATACATCTATTCAATTAATTAATATTCAATTATGATTTTGCAAAAGGAAATGAAAATGTCAATGTCATGTCAAAATGACAATAAATGAAATCTGGTCTTGCAACATCTGAGGATAGATTGTGTGTGTGTTTGTGCGTGTATATGTGCAAACAATAGTTCTGGCAATGAATAGTACCAATTATTATTAAATTTCATACTCAAATAGTTTTCGATATACCTAAAGGGACAGTATAGGAAATGCTAGAGTTCAAAGTGGCATGAGGGATTTTGCGAAATTTAGAGTTCAATATTAATTAAAACAAAAAAAAACTAATAAATTTGAGTTTCTGTTATTAAATTAGGATATATTTAAACTTGGTAAAAAAGTTAAAAAACTAAATTGTCTTGAGCGCCCCAGTAGGTGATTAGGGGTCATGGGTTCGATTCCCACTGGAGGCTCTGGCCTGTCGCTATAAAAAATATTGCCACCAGGTCTTTGCATTATTATTACTCATATACATAAGTATGTTCCAGTGTCCAAATGTTTTCCATTTCCATAAATATATCAAAAAAATACTTAAAATATTATATTTCGTAGAAAAATATTAATTAATATACAAATTCGATTTCATTAGCACAGGTGTTTTCCGTAATTATTATTACTTATACGTTCAGGTGTCTGAAGATTTCTGTTCTTCCTATATTCTTAGGAATGTTCTAAACTCAACGGAAAGCTTTGTGTCCAATCATTTTTCGTAGAGTTTGAAAATCTAATCACCTCTTTTATTGCCCCCCAATTTCTTGTAAGCTATCATTCTTCTTCCACTTGTCTTAGTTTGAGGTTTTCCAAATGATATGACAGACAAGATAGAACCTGTGGCCAAAGGCTCTACAACCACAGGATGCATTCACACACCTATATACGCACATACACACAGGATATAAGAACATATTTTTGTGGCTTAAATGACATGTACCTGATATGTGTTCTGTTTGTGTGTTCCGGTCTACGTGAGAATGGATTAAATATAAACCACAAGAAATTTTGTGAATTTTAGTCCGATATTTATTATTAACAATATGCAGAGGGAAATATTGCAAATGCATACATACACGCACGAAGAAGAATATGTAAATTAAATATCTGCATCACAATCTCAGGAAATAAATGTTTAAAAAAAAAGAATCCAAACAAAAGAGATTGTTTTAAAATCCTTAAAATCTGGGCGTCTAATTGCAAAAAGGATTTTGTGGTTAGTCGAAGGACGAAGAACTTAAAGCAGTTCGATTTGAAATAAAAATATCAACAAACATTTAACATTTTAAAAAATGTAAAAAGAGTTTGGTTGAAACAAACCATTTTTCTACTTTTTTATATTCATAACTGAATTCAATTAAACTTTCTTTGTAAATTAAAAACTTTAAACCTTCCTTAATTTCCCAATTTCTTTACTTCCTGTTCCCTCATTTGGTTCATTGCCTTTTCGAGTTCTTACATTCAAAAAGACTTCTTTTCTTCTTCTTTCACTTGTTAAGCGTGTGGTTAATTTTATGTTTGAAATTACCGTGAAGTGAACAACAACTACAATAAGAAAAAAAACAGAAAACAATGAAGAAAATTAAATTAAGCTGTCAACTGTTGAGTGTTGGAGAGTTTGAGTGGCAATATGGACTGCCGGACCTCTGCGCATATTGTTGCACATTTAACAGTTAATGAAATTGTTGTTCAAAACAAAACTTTTTGTTAAATACTTTCAATTTTGTTCTTGTAGCGGGTGTTTTTGGTTTTTTCTCTTTTCGCTCTCCCTCTTCGTGAGTCTTCCTCTTCGACGTCCTCGAAGAGCGAAGGACCTCTTAACCCCTTTTTTCTGTCATTATTTCACTTGCCATTCAACACTTGACGTTGGCCATTCTCTCGGCGAGCGCACGTTGTAAGTTACACACTCATTTACTTTTGTACATTTTAATTTGAACAATTTGATGTTGGCCCCAACTTGTAACGGGATGTGTAAACAATAGTAAGGGAACAGTGAGCCTAAAGACTATAAGAAAACTCTTGAATAAAAATCTTACAAAATAAACAAAGCTTACTTTAGTGTGAAATAAATAATGTAGAAAGCGTACCCCTAAACGTATGATAAATTATAATTTCATAAGCCATCTGTGTATGAGTTGTATTTTCAATATTTATATTCATAAAACTCATACGTATACATGGACATTAGGTGTCTTTCATTTTCTAATTCTAATTACGCTGTGCAATAGTGACAAAAATAAACGGACACTTGACAGTATAGATTCGATTCTACTACCAAAGGGTAGTATAACCATATACTCGGTTTGGCGAAATTGTGACCATTTTTTTTATGGACCTCCAAAGTTTCTGAAAATCAGTGGGAGCCTCGAAAAAGGTGTCATTAGCTTTTGTCCAACAACTTATTCAGACTTGCTGATACCGCTTAACTTTATTTGCCAATAATGTTCCTAAGAATATGCTGAAAAAGTTTCTTAACATTTTATGCAAAAAAAAAATTCCGTAAATTTTTTTAAAAAGTGAAGGAAAAAATTTTTTTTCCACTTTTTCAGCATAACTTTCAGGGATTCACTAAAAATGTTTGGCAAAATTGTAGCCACAGTAAATCTGAACAACTTTTCTGAACTTATCAATACAATCTGAACGTGTCTAGGCACTCTAACTAGCTCACAAAAACCACACTGTACCTCAAAATGTTAGTATTCCACTGTTTTGTAATTCTAAAAAAAATAAATTTTTCTTTTTTTGGTGTAGGGTATGTTTAGCAACTTTCTAGAAAATATTAAGGCCAATACTTTTGTGGAACATGTTGACCTTCTAGCTGCCCACACAACTGTATTTTTTTTTACCTTTTTGAACAAATCGTAAAAACACCCCTAAAAATAGGGAGGGCGGAAATGAAATGTTGTACAAAACTGTTGGCCATAAAATTCTACTACATATGTCAGAACACACCCAAAACGGCCAAATTCCAGTCAAAAACACCTTTGTGGACTATTTGTGCAGCAATGTTATTCATACTCAGTGGTCAGAAATTCAGAAAATTTTTTTAGAGAAAATTTCAGAGACAATTTTTTTAGAAAAAAATTCAGAAGCAATTTTTAAAAAAAATCATAGACAAATTTTTTAGAAACAAATTTAGGCATTTTGTTATAAAAAATTTTGACATTTTTCTATAAAATTTTTTTTAAAAAAATTGGCCAATTTTTTACAAAAAAATTCAATGTTTTTTAGAAAAAATTTATAAAAGTTTTTAGAAAAAATTCAAACAATTTTGGTAGAAAAAAATACAGACTAATTTTTAGAAAAAAAAATGCAGACTATTTTTTTAGAAAAAAATTAAGACAATTTTTTTAGAAAAAAATTCAGACAATTTTTAAAAAAAACAGATATTTTCTTTAAAAAAATGCACACAATTTTTTAGAAAATCAGAGATAATTTTTTAGAACAAAATTCAAACAATTTTTTTAGAAGAAAATGCTGACTATTTTTTTATAAAAAAAATCAGACAATTCTTTTAGAAAAAAATTCAAATAAAATTTTTTTCGAAAAATTTTTTCTAAAAAAAATTGTGTGCCTTTTTTTGAAAAAAATTGCATCTGATTTTTTTCTAAAAAAATTGTCTTAATTTTTTTCTAAAAAAATTGCCTCTGAATTTTTTCTAAAAAAATTGTTTGAATTTTTTCTAAAAAAAGTTTGAATTTTTTCTAAAAAATGTCTGAATTTTTTTTCTAAAAAAATTGTCTGAATTTTTTCTAAAAAAAATTGTCTGAATTTTTACTTAAAAAAATGGTCCGATTTTTTTCTAAGAAATTATCTGAATTTTTTCTTCAAAAATTATCAGAATTTTTTCTAAAAAAGTGAATTTTTCTAAAAAATTATGTGAATTTTTTCTAAGAAAATGTCTGAATTTTTTAAAAAATTTTCTGAATTTTTTTTACATAAAAGTTGTCAATTCAAACAATTTTTTTAGAAAAAATTCAGAGGCAATTTTTTTTAGAAAAAAATCAGAGGCAATTTTTTTCGAAAAAAGGCACACAATTTTTTTTAGAAAAAAATTCTGATAAACTTTTATGTAAAAAAATTCAGACTATTTTTTAGAAAAAAATTCAGAAAATTTTTTAAAAAAATACATAATTTTTTAGAAAAATTCACTTTTTTAGAAATAATTCTGATAATTTTTGAAGAAAAAATTCGATAATTTCTTAGAAAAAAATCGGACCATTTTTTTAAGAAAAAATTCAGACAATTTTTTTTAGAAAAAATTCTGACAATTTTTTTAAAAAAAAAATTCAGACATTTTTTTAGAAAAAATTCAAACTTTTTTTTAGAAAAAATTCAACCAATTTTTTTAGAAAAAATTCAGACAATTTTTTTTAGAAAAAATTCAGACAATTTTTTTAAAAAAAAAATTCAGACATTTTTTTAGAAAAAATTCAAACTTTTTTTTAGAAAAACTTCAACCAATTTTTTTAGAAAAAATTCAGAGGAATTTTTTTGAAAAAAAATCAGAGGTAATTTTTTTTCGAAAAAATGCACACAATTTTTTTAGAAAAAAATTCTGATAATTTCTTTAGAAAAAATCAGACAATTTTTTTAGAAAAAAATTCAGACAATTTTTTAGAACAAAATCAGACAATTTTTTTAGAAAAAAATTCAGACAATTTTTTAGAACAAAATCAGAGACAATTTTTTTAGAAAAAATTCAGACAATTTTTGAAGAAAAATTCACAGACAATTTTTGAAGAAAAATTCAGAAAATTTTTAAAGAAAAAAAATTCAGAAACAATTTTATTATAGAAAAAATGCAGATAATTTTTTAAAAAAAAATCAGACAATTTTTTTTAGAAAAAATTCAGACGTTTTAAGAAAAATTCAGACAATTTTTTGAGAAAAAATTCAGACAATTAGAAAATTAGAACAAATTCAGACAATTTTTTTAGAAAAAAATTTACACATTTTTTTAGAAAAAATCTGACTTTTTAGAACAAATTCAGACAATTTTTGAAGAAAAATTCACAGACAATTTTTAAAGAAAAAAATTCACAGACAATTTTATTATAGAAAAATTCAGACATTTTTTTACAGAGAACATATTAGAGGAAATTTTCTATTGAAAAAAATTCAGACAATTTTTTTTGAAAAAATTTTACATTTTTTATAGAAAAAATTCAGATACAATTTTTATAGGAAAAAAATCAGAGAACATTTTTAAGGGGAAAAAATTCAGAGACATTATTTTGTAGAAAAGATTTAGAGAAAATTTTTTACAGACTACATATTTTTTGGTGTTTTGTAATACCAAATCGGAACGAATACATATCGATACCTCCATTCTAAAACATGCTAAGTCGTCTTGGCATAATTTTAGGGAGTTAACATTTTTAATTTCTAAATATTCCAAATTATTATTCAGTCAAGATTTGGTGTTTATCCATCCACCCAATCAAAAGTTATTCACAAAACAGTTCAGGTCATTCGATTTTTATTAAAAAATAATTCCACACAAATATAAAAAAATCGTCAAATTTAATCGCCTCTCCTGAAAAACTACCTTTCTGCACTTAGCATAGTTTAGAATGGAGATACCGACATTTATATAGGGATATATACAATTCTAAACAGATTTTTATCATCGTTAGCAATCTTCAATATCTGTGGAATTGCCGCCACGGCTACGCTTGCAGGACAATATTCAAAATTCATTTGGGACTTGGAAAATCTAATAATTATTGTTGTGTGCGATTCTGCTAGTCTAATCTGGTTTCGCTTCCAAATCCAGATTCTAAAAGGAGGCATCCTGAATAGGGTGTATCCAAAGAGAATCTGTAGTAAGGCGGTGGATTTTTCTGGAAAGTTGATTAGGACATGCTTCGCACGCAGGAAAGATGTTCTACGTTGTGTCACCATATCGGGCTCAATAGGAATTGAGGCATCTGCACCATCATGAGCTAATCGACTGCACGTATTTCTACCTGTGCGTCTGTCCGTATATTCTTGTGATCAAAGTGCAGGTCTTAAATATTGACCGACCTATACAAAAAATTGGTACAGGGTCATATTTTGTACCAAGGAAATGGAATCGATATAGCCCTTAAATAAATGCACCTTCCGACTAAACTTCTTGACGCTCTAGATATCAAATTGTTCAACCGATTTAGGTGAAATAAAAGTATAAATATTATATGGCACTAAATCGTCCCCCGTGAAAATGAGGCTCATCGGTCTATTTTTTGATATATAGCTTTATGTTGCATTTAATCGTACTTAGTGAATATGAAGCATATAGGTCCATGATTTGATATCTCATTTTAAAAGTCCCCTCCAATTAGACGTTATAACGCTGTAGAGAACATTGTATTACAAAAATACTTAAAATTCTGAAAGTAAATTCCGTATGAGTATTATAATTAATATTCATCATACGTATATATGTTCTCGAAATCATTATTACTTATACGTAGCGATGGCCTATATCGGAATTTATCCAAAGCACAGTGGGGGAAATCTAATGTTTATTTAGCAGTGTAGAAATCTCAATAAAAATTTTGAAAATGTCAATAGTGTTAAAACAATTTTCATTGCAAAAGTAGGCACCAAAAGTTCAAACACGCCCTCCACAAATTATAATGAATATGACCCATTTATACACAGAAGACAGACTTATTTAAAAAACAACATCTATTTCGAATTCCATTATCATAAGCAAAATTGTAAAGGATAATCTTGTTCCAATTATTAATACGAATTATAAAAAGAAGCAAATCTTGTTCGAAGCTATTTATTTTGATAATACTTATTAGTTATTATTCATGAATTGTATAGGTTCCTTTAAGCTCTAAAATTTAGCTTATGACTCAAAAATATGAAAACTGTGTATTTTTTTCAATAACTTACAAAATTCCGTAACGTCCGGGATTAGGAAATACCCATTTACAAATTTAATATTCATCATACGTATAGGTGTTCTCGAAATCATTATTACTTATACGTTATGATGGCCTCTAATTTTTTATGTACAGGATATTATTTTTTATATATATAAATTGGAATTTTTACAAAGCAGAGTGGGGGATATCTGACGCTTCTTTACCAGTGAGAAGGGCGAATTATAAAAATCGCAATGAAAAATTTACAAATCTCAATAAAAAAAGGTCGAACACACCTACTACAAAATAAAAAGAATAAGGCCCATTTATATAAAGAAAATTTGTATTTATAATATTTTAAAATATTAAATGATATTCTAACTAAAGTCGTCATGGCCTTTACTATTTTCAAATATTTTTCATCCTGAACCACTGTGCCACTGTTCATTGGCTTAAAACACTCACTAACTCAAAGTACACTTTTGGTATAGTAAAAATTGCATTGTATTTTGAGTTTGTTTTTCGCTCGAGCTGTATAGTTTTTTCTCCTCCTACTGCACGAATAGGAATATTTTCTTATTTCCGTAGGTAGTTTTTACTTGCCGCTGATTTTAGTTTTCTGGCGCAATTGGAAATGGCGTAAATTGTTAAGAATTGGCTGCGAGGAGGAGGATGAAGAGGAGCGAAGGAAGAGAAGCAGTGAAATATAAGGAGGGAGGAGTAGGGGAGTGGGCAGAGGAAGAAGAGCTTTACCGAGTACATCGAAACATAGTTTTGTGGAAGTTAAGTTGCAGTGCTGTTACACTGTTTTATGTGCCAAGTTTAAACAACACCACAATGCCAATACTATAGACCGTCCGCGCGTTCTAGGCATGGCTGGTGAGCTTTGGTGTTGAGGGAACCTCCTCTTTGGGTTCCAGTTAGTCCGCCACTCGGCTAGCGTGTAAAGAAGAGGATGAGCACTCTCTCTGGCAAAACTTTAAATGCCAAAAGGGATTTAAAAAGAATTAAATTCAAGCGTGGCAAAAACCGGAAAAATGGCTGAACTTTTGCAAAAAAAATGGCTAGAAATCAACACCAATAACTCGTCATGAAAATTGAAAATAAAATGGAAAGCCAAGAAGCAGAGCGATGTTTTTTTAATTCCATTTTCAATAAAATTATTTAATATTCATGTTTAAAGTAAGGAATAGCCGTTAAAAAGGCGAAAATTTTAAAGAGTTTAGCAAAATAATTACATGAATGTAATGATTTAGTTCATTGAGATTGCGGTTAGTAATGTTTTAGCGTTCATGTGGTCGTATGATAATTATTAATAGCTTGTGACCAGTGCTTGTACGTATACCTTTGGAATTAAAAGTACATATACGTTAATGTGTCCAAAATTAAGGAATTATTATTACTCATGCGTTAAGGAGTACCTCAAGTGTTTTGCAACAATTTTAAAAAATTTTAAAAGACCTTTTGTTGGATTAGGAACTTTCAGAAATTTCAAACCCTGCCTTCAGCTTTTTGTGGAACATCTGTCTGTCCATAAGTAATAGCCGTTTAATAGGCGAACATTTGAAAGAGTTTATGTTACAGCGTTCATGTGTTCATATGATTATTATTATCTTGTGACTATTACTTATACGTATAGAGGACCTTTGAAATTAAAATTACTTATACGTTAAGGTGTCCAAAATGAAGGAATTATAATTACTCATGCGTTAAGGAGTACCCCAAGAGTTTTTGACAAATCTTAAAAAATTATAAAAGACCTTTTCTTGGATTAGGGACTCTCGCCAAATTAAAGCCTTGCCTTCAGCTTTTTATGGGACATCTATCTGTCTGTGTATAAGCAATAGCCTTTTAATAGGCGATCACTTGAAAGAGTTAGGTAAAATTATTACATGAATGTAATGATTTAATTCATTGAGATTATGGTTGGTAATGTTTCAGCGTTCATGTAATCGTATGATTATTACTAACATCTTGTGATCATTAGTTATACGTATAGAGGACCTTTAAAAAATTAAAATTACTTATACGTTAATTTGTCCAAAATTAAGGAATTATTATTACTCATGCGTTAAGGAGTACCCCAAGTGTTTTTCAATAATCTTAAAAAAGTATAAAAGACCTTTTCTTGGATTAGGGACTCTCAACAATTTAAAACCTTGCCTTCAGCCATTTATGGAACATCTGTCTGTGCATAAGGAATAGGCGAACATTTGAAAGAGTTTAGTAAAATTATTACATGAATGTAATGATTTAATTCATTGAGATTATGGTTGGTAATGTTTCAGCGTTCATGTAATCGTATGATTACTACAGCTGGTGACCATTACTTATACGTGTAAGGTGTCCAAAATTAAGGATTTATAATTACTCATACGTTAAGGATTACTCCAAGTGTTTTTCAACAATCTTAAACACTTGGGGTACTCCAAAAAAACTTTTTGTTGGATTAGGGACTCTCAACAATTTCAGCTTTTTGTGGAACATCTGTCTGCGCATTAATATGGATATTCAATGACTTTCAAATTACCTTAACTTTAGCTATATTTACTTCAGATATTTCACACAACAAAAACACAATTTATTACTTAACATCAAAAACTTTAAGAAACCTTTTACAACAGAACCCAACTGTTTCCTTAATTATAAGTTGTGTTCAAAATGTTTAAGAGTTCCTTTAAATTTTGTAGTATTTTAAAACACCCCAAATAAAGTCAAGCACTTAACCTAATGACCACTTTTTGCCAAAGTGCTAAACAAATTGAAGTCAACATAAAACAGATGACAACCGAAAAAGAAACTCCAACGAACCAACAAAAATCTCCCAAGCAAGTCCCATAACTTAGACCGGTCAAGACAAAAGACTAAAAGCCAAATAATGCACACCATATGCTTTTTGGCTTTAAAACAACAGCGGCAAACCTTAACATCACAGAGAGAGGGAGCTGGAGTGAGGAAGATAGAGGGAACTGGAGGAAGGAATAGAGAGAGGAAGTGTAGCTCCAAAATGGCTTTTTCGGTTTAATTGAAAACTTAAAATGTGAAAAAATCAAATTTGACCAGACACATCCAGTGACACAAGTTGCGGGTATTCGAAATGAGTGAGTGAGTGGTATTAAACACAAAAAATCCCGGAAATACAAAAGTTGAAGAAAAGCCTGTAATCAAAGGTGGCAACACCAGGAAACCTTCTGGAAGTTACCTTAGAAATAAGAAAAACTCTTCATACATTTGTCAACCAGGAACGACGAATGGTATGATTGAAAGCCAGTCACCGGTGTGAGTGAAAAACAAACTTTATTTTAACTTTGCGAGGACTTAGATGAAGTTAAAGTTCAACTTTTTTACATCAAATAATAAAATGAAGGAATAAATATGCGGAAGAACGTGTGAGTGTCTTTGAAATAAAACAATAAAGTAATAAAAACAATTTCCTGACTAAGACTAAGTAAGAGAAGGAGAGCAGACGACTTGAAGCTGAAGATGCATTTGCTTGAGTTGTATTTTTCTTTTAGAAAATGGAAACACTGGATTGCAAAAATATTTGCAATTCTGACAGAAAAAGTCTATCAGTGTTTAAATTAAAATTCATCATACGTAGAGGTGTACTGCAAATTATTATTACTTATACGTTTCGGTGGCCTCTAATTGTTTATATTCAGAATATACATTTTTCGATATCATAGAGGGAAAATCAGACTAGTAGAAAGTTTATTAGTGAAACACCCATAAATTTAAAGTCCTATATTTGAAAAATATCTGTAACCTAGTGTTACATGTCTGAATCTTCCCTTTCCCACCGAAATTGTTCCTACATGTGAATGGTATCACTGGCTACAATTGAATTTAATGGTTTCCATTTGTCTTTTCATTTCTTCTTCTTCGCCATTCCGACCAGAGAATGCCTTAAGGTTTTCCTTGGTGTCCACCACATTGTAGTTCGTTACTCTTGTGTGTAGTGGTATTTCCTTTGTAAGCATTGCTTCGGGGCATTTACGCAATGGAAACGGAGACTGGAAATCGCATAGAAAGTTATACCAGCGAGTATAAAAACAAACATAAAATCTAACGTTAAATTGACAGTAACACAATGGCATATCAGCGAACGAGCGAGCCAGCACATGGAGGTCAACGGAGAACCTCACAAGGCCACATGGATGTCCCATGGAGAGCCACTAAAAATTCATTAAGGTGAAAGTAAATAGTAATACAAATAATTCTTTTACTTCGGCAGTTATTTTTCGCCCCCTCAACTTCCTGATGTATTTTTGGCGAGTGGGCTGGCCTCATGGCGTGCTCAGATCCTGCTAACACAAGTCCCGAAAATTTAGTATTTAATGACCTAATTTAGTAAATTGAGATAAATGTCAAGAAGCTACTCATTTCAAAGGTATCGTAAATTTCTCAATTTGCCTACGCTCTAACGAAAGAAAAATAAACTTAGTATAATGTTAATGTTTGTTTGTCCGGAGTCATACTCATATTATGAAAAGAAAATTATAAGAAAATAGCCCAAAGGGGAGTTCAGGTCAGGTGAGGTTGACGTAGACAGTTTTCCCACATTTCCTTAAAGGTAAACATAGTCCAGAGGATAAGGAATGACGTCAGAAACATTTACTGTCTGAATGCACGTTATCTCATGGCCTTTGAGTTTCAAGTAGGCATTTATATGGAGGCTTGATAGGCAATATATTTTGGATGGATACTAATAGAGTTCATTGCAAATTTGACTTGGAGTAAAAAAACAAGTATCTTTAGAAAACAACAATTAAATTTTTGACAAAGTTTTTTAGAAACACTGACTTCTTGATTTAATTATTATATTTAATATTCACCCACTCTTCATTATATTATATTTATTTCTCTGGGAATTTTAGAGAACAATTCATATAATTTTAAGAAATTAGAGCTTTTTTAAACTCTGAACAAATTATGGGATCGAATAGAGCGTTTGAGTGTGATTATTTGAAATTTAATAAAATTACTCATACGCATAAACGTTCTGTGAAATTATTATTATTTATACGTTTAGGTGTAACTTTCAATAGAGGCCTAATATATGAAAATTCGGACGGATAATAGAGTTAAGTAAAAAAATGTACGTCGGCATTAAACTTCCAAAATAACCTCAGAAAAAGTCATCCCCACTCTAAAATTTACAACACCATCGGTAGAGTACATAAGAACCATTTTTTATAAAAAATCGCAAAAAAATTAAATTGATTCTGAGATTCGGCGAAATGTGACCAAAATAAAAGGGCACGGAAAATCTTTAATAAATAATATTTTCTATTTCTTATGCTTTTTAGTATTAAAATTAACTTCAAAAATACATTACAGAGGAAAAAAATCAATTTTTCTGAACTTTGATCCTGCCCCCTGCCTCAAATTTATTTATCTTTTATTTTTTTATATGGTAGGTCATTACTCCCACATACTAGAGCAATATTTTCTGAGAATTTGAGAAAGATCTAATTTTTCACCTGTAACACTTGAAAAAGAACTACCCATATTAATAATAAAATCTTCATTCATTTCTTTCCCTAAGAATATAAGAAATCTATTAATCACATATTACAAAGAAAGAGCTTTGTTACACCAAAGAAAAGTCATGAGATCGGATTAGAGTTACTATTGATTATTTAATAATATTACCCATGCGTATAGGTGTCCTGTGAAATTATTATTACTTATACGTTAAGGTGTCCTTTGAAATATCAAAATTATTATTTTATTGTCCAAAAATTTCAACCAGATCGGCCACCTGTTGCCTCTAAGGCAAAAGAAATAAAATGGGAAAATACTTTTCTACATGGATATTAATCTGTCAATTTATGTAGACGGTACAATTTATGTCGGACTTGAGTGAAATAATCAAAAAAAAAAAATAAGTTTTGTTTCCGAGACCTAAAAACTTTTTTGTGTAGATTGAGGCACAATATTTTATGCAACCAAAACACAAAATATGTTATCGTAAAGGTTTTCCTTAATTTTTTTTCCAATTTTCGTTTTAACTTTTAGTATTAAGACTATATTTTGAAGTATAAGCCCGATAGGGCCGTGATATCCATTAAATTAAAGAAAATTATGTGTGGAACAGTAAAAGATTCTGAGATTTTATTTAAGATTTTATTTCACAAAATTGTAACCCTTTGTGAGGGAGGAACTAGAAGGAGTGAACCAATATGGCCGTTCTTCTTAGCCTGAGATACAAAAACAAGTAAGAAAGTTTCAGTCGGGTAAACCGACTAAGGTATACCCTCACTTTGTGAGTAATGTAATATTGAATATTACTCGAATTATTCTGTCAATTTGTGTGGGAGGTACCAGAAGGGGTTTATCAAATACACCTTTTTTTTGCTGAACATTAGATACTTTAAATTCATTGCACTGTGCCGGCTTATAAGCATTTATGTGCACTGGTATAAACGTTATGAGACATTAAATTGTGGTATGATTTGGGCATTTTGTGTGGGAGGTACAAAGAGGGGCGTGGCAACTACGCCCATTTTTCACAGGGCTATAGACACTATAAAAACATTACACTGTACAAAATTTCAAGTATTTTTATACACTGGTTTTAATGTCATAAGCTGTTAACTTTTGGTGCAAAAAGGTACCTTTGTGTGGGAGGTACCAAAAGGGGCGTGACAACAACACCCATTTATCCCTGGACTGTAGGCAATATAAAAGCATAATATTGTACAAAATTTCAAGTATTTTTATACACTGTTATTAATGTTATAAGCCGTGAACTTTTGGTGCAAAATGGTGCATTTGTGTGGGAGGTACCAAAAGGGACGTGGCGACTTCGCCCATTTTTCTCGAGTTGATAACGACTAATAAGCTAATACTATGTGTGGAATTTCAAAAGATTCGAATAAGTAGTATAGCAGTTATTAAAGAATCAATATTTCACAACATTTTAACCCTTTGTGGGGGAGGTACTAGAAGGAGTGGACCAATATGGCCCATCTTCGAACTTAGCCGGAGATAGAAAAAATATTACCACATACCAAATTTGAGGTCAATCGGTTACTCCTTTCGAGAGTTATCGTGCGCACCAGCCAGCAGACACACTGACAGACAGACAGACAGACAGACGGACGGACATTGCTCATTCGACTTAAAATGACCCAAAACGAATTTCCTCCGAACATACTTGGGGTCTTAGGTCACTCCTTCGACGTGTTACACTTTTTTCCGTAGCAAATGATATATACCCTCGTCACACTAAAGTGAGGGTATAAATATTATCACATACCAAATTTGATGTCAATTCGTTACTACTTTCGAGAGTTATCGTGAGCTCCAGCCAGACAGACGGATTGAATTTTATTATCAAATCTTTTGATAGGAAAATTGTGTTCAACGACGAAGCTCATTTCAGCTCATTGCTGTGAAGAGCAGCCAGTGGTTTCAACAAAAAGAATGGCCCAATTGAGGGGCTTGTTCGCTAAAAAGTCTATTTCACGTTTGGGGCCGGTCAATTGGCCGCCTAGATCGTGCGATTTAACGCCTTCAGACTATTTTTTTGGGGCTATGTTAAGGCTCATATCTGTTGGGACAAGCCCGCAACGGTTGACCCACTGGAAGCCAATATTGACGAATTTATTCGTGAGATATTCCTGCTCAATATCTACATCTTTGCTTCAGACACTCAAGAGATATTCCGTACGGTATACCGAGAAACAAATATAGAAAAGGTGCTAAAAATCCACCTTGACCAAAAAAAAATCGTGTGGCCATTAAATTATTAAAACTTGACTAAAAGAATGAAGCAGAAGTTCTTATTTTTGGGGCTACTTTCACGACTAAGTCTCTGAACTGAGTCCCAAAATCATGTGCTGTACTGTATAATGGAATTCGAGTAGTAGAGTGAGTAGTTTAGAAGTTGAAATACCTTTGGCTGAGAACTGTTTTATCCCATATACTCGTATGTAAATCTACAATGTCTACGTATGGCGCAAACAATGTTGCCCTGTGTAATTTACATTATGCAATAAAACATTTTCTCTGATGCCCAATGTGTAAAATATTTTCAGTTTGTGTAGATTGAGGGATATAAACCAAAACTAAAAATGTTGGTAAAAAAAGAAGACCATAGAAAAAATCTCAAAATATAATTTTATTCCATTTTTCAATAGCCAGCATCCTAACGAAGGAAAAAATGCTAACATGAACCAAAAAAACTATGGATAAATGTAAAAATTATAACCCTTTTGGAAAAAATAATAGAATTTCAACCAAATGTGCATATACCATTTGCTATGGGCCAAAAGTATAACACTTCGATGTAGTGAACTATGACTAAGTATATTTGGCGAAAATCAGTTTTCGGCCATTTAAAGACATTTGAGCAATGTCCGTCCGTCCATCAGCCCGACTGTCTCTCTGGCTGGTGCGCATTATAACTCTCGATATGAGTAACCAATTGACTTTGAATTTGGGATTTGTTAATATTTTTTCAATTAATTAATTCAACCTAGTTTGCCGCGCATGCCAAGAGGGGCTTTCCAGGAATTTTACTGTTTTTTTTATAAAATATTATGGCCAACACTTTTGTAGTTTATTTCACCGCCACACACCCCATTTTTAGGGAGTGTTTTTCCGTTTTTTTAATAGATCTAAAATTGACCGTTATGTGGAGGATCTTGAAGGTTAGAATGTTCTACAAAAATAATCCTCGTAGTGTTTTAAGTAATATTGCTGAACATATCCTATAAAAAATGTATAAGGATCACAAGGTTTCCTATACCGATTTGTTATAAGAATGTGAAAAAGGGGGAATATTGACACCCCTCTAAAATGACCTCCATGCGTAAACTTTCAAATACACATATATCCTTTTTTGCCCTCTCTATCAGAATCTTAATTTTGTGTTCCACAAAGTAATTACATTAAATTCAAGGTGTAACCCGACTCTATTGAACTTGTACTTTGAAATATTTAGTTAAAGTACTAGAGTACAAAATTGGAATTGAAAAACAAATCCAAAATATCATAAAAAATTGTGTTTAATGTTTTTTCGGATCGAATTCGGTTTACGATAACAATTTACACCAGAAAATGTTATGTACATCCCCTTCGACAAAAAATTTGTTAACTAGTCCTATCAAATCACGTACTCGTATGAGTAGTATTAATGAAAACTTGTGTTAATAAAATGCTTACGTCTACATAATTTCCTACGAGGATTGTGTTGTATTTTTTTCAAGTCGATAGAAATATACACACGCCAAAATCATTATTCGTAAATTACATTAGGTGGTGAGACAGAGATTATGGATTTTAAGGAATTATTTTAAATTAATGCTGCTAAAATAGCTCAAATTTAATTATAAAATGTTGAACTGAAGCATAAGGTCGTCTTTATACCTCATTTTGTATTAAGTCAAGCGCTTTTGTTGTGGTTTAATACAAATCCAAGACCTCAGATTTAGTTTTAATCATGTCTCCGAGGTAGAGCACATTTTACATTGCAAGAAATTTGCCACATTTTGAGACAATTTCTATTTCAGTTAATTATATGTTTAATTTAAACCTATTAGAATAAATATACATTTCAAGGCCATCATAATGCATGAGCAATATTAATCACAAAATCAACTAACGTCTACGTATAAATACTATAAATTTGTATTTAATTAATTAATATTACTAATACGACCTATGTTATATTTGAACTTGAAAACTATATACACTGTATCAACTGTATATTATACAGTTGATAGACACATGTGCAACATTTTAGAGAACTGAAACGTACCATCGATGACAAAGTTTATCTTGATCACGAAAAGCAAGTTTGTGGTTGTTTGGAAGACATTTATTTTCGTAGAAATTCCAAACTATAAATTAGGTTATATTTATGTACAATTTGCATGCAGATACAGTTCATCGACTCGTTGCAAAATTTATGTATTTGATTATTTCGGATTATTTTCTGAGGGGAGGGAAAGATAAATGTTACGCAAAGCATACAGAGACAACTGAATTTACTGAAAATTGGGTTGATCTAAAAAATTTCTGAGAAATTTTGTATTTATAGAAAATTTCTGAAAAATTTTGAATTTATTGAAAATTTCCGAGATATTTTGTATTTATTGAAAATTTCCGGGATATTTTGTATTTGAAGAAAATTTTGTATTTTTAGAAAATTTCTGACAAATTTAATATTTATAGAATATTTCCGAGACCTTTGGTATTTCTAGAAAATTTCTGGAAATTTTGCATTTCTGAGAAATTTTGTATTTGCAGAAAATTTCTGAGAAATTTTGTATTTGCAGAAAATTTCTGAGAAATTTTGTATTTGCAGAAAATTTTTGAAAAATTTTGTATTTATAGAAAATTTCTGAGAAATTATGTATTTATAGAAAACTTCTGAGATATTTTGTATTTATAGAAAATTTCTGAGAAATTTTGTATTTATAGAAAATTTCTGAGAAATTTTCTATTTCTAGAAAATTTCTGAGAAATTTTGTATTTATAGAAAATTTCTGAGAAATTTTGTATTTATAGAACATTTTTGAGAAATTTTGTATTTATAGAAAATTTCTGAGAAATTATGTATTAATAGAAAATTTTTGAGATATTTTGTATTTATAGAAAATTTCTGAGAAATTTTATATTTATTTATTTATTTATTTATATGAATTACAATACAAAGTAAATTTATATTCTAATTTTAAGGTCCAGGGAAAGGCCGGGTTACAAAGACCATTGGCTGAATTTTGCAGCGACAGACCAGAGCCTCTGGTGGGAATCGAACCCACGACCCCCAAACTCATAGGCGAGTACGCTACCAACTCGCCTACTGGGGCGCTCAAATTTTATATTTATAGAAAATTTCTGAGAAATTTTATATTTATAGAAAATTTCTGAGAAATTTTATATTTATAGAAAATTTCTGAGAAATTTTATATTTATACAAAATTTCTGAGAAATTTTTTATTTATAGATAATTTCTGAGAAATTTTTTATTTATAGATAATTTCTGAGAAATTTTATATTCATAGAAAATTTCTGAGAAATTTTATATTTATAGAAAATTTCTGAGAAATTTTATATTTATAGAAAATTTCTGAGAAATTTTATATTTATAGAAAATTTCTGAGAAATTTTATATTTATAGAAAATTTCTGAGAAATTTTATATTTATAGAAAATTTCTGAGAAATTTTTTATTTATAGAAAATTTCTGAGAAATTTTATATATTTATAGAAAATTTCTGAGAAATTTTATATTTATAGAAAATTTCTGAGAAATTTTATATTTATAGAAAATTTCTGAGAAATTTTATATTTATACAAAATTTCTGAGAAATTTTTTATTTATAGATAATTTCTGAGAAATTTTTTATTTATAGATAATTTCTGAGAAATTTTATATTCATAGAAAATTTCTGTGAAATTTTATATTTATAGAAAATTTCTGAGAAATTTTATATTTATAGAAAATTTCTGAGAAATTTTATATTTATAGAAAATTTCTGAGAAATTTTATATCTATGGAAAATTTCTGAGAAATTTTATATTTATTGATTTCTGAGAAATTTTATATTTATTGATTTCTGAGAAATTTTATATTTATTGAAAATTTCTGAGAAATTTTATATTTATTGAAAATTTCTGAGAAATTTTATATTTATTGAAAATTTCTGAGAGATTTTATATTTATTGAAAATTTCTGAGAAATTTTATATTTATTGAAAATTTCTGAGAAATTTTTTAGAAAATTTTGTATTTTAGAAAATTTCTGAGAAATTTTGTACATATAGAAAATTTTTGAAAAATTGTTTATTTATAGAACATTTTTGAAAAAAAAATTTATTTATATAAAATTTTTGAGAAGTTTTGTATTTATAGAAAATTATTGAAAAATTTCATATTTATAGAAAATTTCTGAAAAAATTTGTATTTAAAGAAAATTTAGTGAGTATAAAAAATTTCTGAGAAACTTTGTTTTCTAGAAAAAAAAATCGGAGAAATTTTGCATTTCTAGAAAATTTGTATTTCTAGAAGTATCTGAGAAATTTTGTATTTCTAGAAAACTTCTGAGAAATTTTGTTCACTGCTACACTCACCACAGTCTGAGAATTGACTGAATTGTCAACGTTAGATATGTAGCCACAGTAATTGTTAAGAGTTATATTTTGAAAAGGCTTTAGAAATTGTAAGATGCTGCCTTATGCCCAGTTTTACCTCAGACTGGATATCAAATATTTGTTCCTGCTGAGATTTACATACCAAAACTCATTCTTCCAAAATTAAAATAAACGGTGAGTCACGTTCTATAATCATATTTATTTAGTAACTGTCTAAATGAGGCTCAAGGTCGTCTTTATATTTCAAATAGTTAGTCAAGCGATTTTTTTGTACTCTGATGCTATGTCCTCAAAATTATTTATTTATTTATATGAATTACAATACCAAGTAAATGTATATTCTAATTTTAAGGTCCAGGGAAAGGCCGGGTTACAAAGACCATATGGCTAAATTTTTGCAGCGACAGACCAGAGCCTCTGGTGGGAATCGAACCAACAACCCCCAAACTCATAGGCGAGTACGCTACCAACTCGCCTACTGGGGAGCTCTCCTCAAAAGTAGTTGAAAGAAATTTGCCACATTTAGAAACAAATTCTATTTCAGTTAATTATATGTTTTATTTAAACCTATTAGAATAAATATAAATTCCAAGGCCAACACAACGCATGAGCAATATTATTCACTAAACTAACTAACGTCTACGTATAAGCAATATTTATTTGTATTTAATTAATTAATATTACTCATACGACCTAAGTTCTATTTGAACTTGAAAACTATATACTGTTGATAGACACATGTGCAACATTTTAGATAAATGAAACGTACCATCGACGGCAAAGTTTATTTTGAGTACGAAAAACAAGTCTGCGGTTGTTTGGGAGACAATTTTTTTCTTAGAAATTCTCAAGAATTCCAAACTATAAATTAGGTTCTGTTAAGATAAAATTAACATGCAAAAACAGTTCGTTGACTTGTTAAAAAATGTATGTACTAACGTTGGGGAGTTTTGTTGACACGTATTCAAAGGCGATGAATATAAATAAATAGTAGGATTATTTTTGGCACAAGTCTTTAGAATTATAGAAAAATTCTAGGAAAAATAATTTGGATATTTTATAAACTACATATAAAAGCTCCCAAAGTAATCAAGCAAAAATGAATCCCTACGTTACTGTATGAGTAATAGTAATTTGACGAAGCACTTGTACGTTAAGGTCCTATTATGACTTTGTATTAAATTAGTTGGGAGTATAATAAATATAAATTATACACTTTCTTTTTGTAGCCAATTATTGTTAGTCAAGCGTTATAATGTTTTCCCAAACCCAAAGGATTCACATTGAATATGGAAGTACTTGCAGATATTCCAAACCCTTTATTGAACACCTAATCGTATGATCATTATTAATTAAAAAAATAAATTAATTATTTTTTTTACTCATGCGGTAATAATGTTGTTCCTATTACAATGATTTCATATTGAATTTAGAGATTCTTACAGTTATTGTAGAACTTTATATTTAACACTACTTCAATAATATCGGTTTTATGAGCATTATTAATTAAAATTATAATTAATATAACTTATACACCACCTTGTTTTAGCCAATTATTATTATTACTCATGCGTTACAATGTTTTCCCAAACTCAAAGGATTCATATTAAATATTGAAGTACTTACAGATATTTCAAAATCGTATGAGCATTATTAATTAAAAAATTAAAATTACTTACACGTCCACCAGTTTTAGCAAATTATTATTACTCATGCGTTAGAATAACTTTCCTATTCCAACAATTTATAGTGAATACATAAGTGTCTACAATTTATTCTGATTTTTATATTGAACACTACTTCAATATTTTATAAACTAAAGTACAGATATACACGTACTCGTATTGTTAATTTATAAATGTTGTATCTTGTTACTATTCCTCAAGCCATGTTGTTTATGTAGTTGAGAGAATTTGTAACATAATAAAACTGTAACGCTTCTGCCAACACAGTTACCGTTCTGACCTTGAACTTATACTCGTACGTCTACTACATCAACATTCTCCCCCACATAATTCCAAGTAAAACATACACTATACTTCAGGGAATGTGATGGCTCTTAAACAACCTTCTACGTGGCTTCATCTTTTTCAAAAACATTAAGCGAATCCCCTGAGCCCTGTTTAAGTTTTACAAGACTTCTCAAGTTCATATATGAACTCCTCACAATATTTCACTCAGAATAAATTCCCAGTCATATGAGTTGTCTTAATAGCATTGCAAATAAATGATACTCATACGCATATGTTAGATATGAAATAACATTATTAAGTTATATGTATGTATGTGTCGACAAAAAGCTCTTACAGATGCACTATCTAAAATGCAAAACTGACCTTGAACCCGAGTTACATGTTACAAGAAAATTATTCTTTTTTTTACATTTTTACAAGACAAACGCAACCTCTTGGGAATGAAGTGCTTCTTAAGCAGTCCCTCCTGTACATACATATGTATGTGCTTTTATGTTTTTAATCAAAGTGCAGAGCTCATCTCTTGTGGCCTGTTTTATTTTTCTAAGATGCCTCGAACGAATGTGTGTGTGTCGTGAATTTCCAAAGTAAATGATATCTTTTTCAAGTTCATACATGCTAATGCTAAACATTTCGCCCGTAACAAAATCCCAGACGTATGAGTGTTATTAATGGGTATAACAATAAATGTTACTTATACGCCTACATAGTTTTGAGGAATTATTATAGATCATGCGACCTGGTGTACTTAAGATTTTTGTTTTTTTGTACAATATATGTATATTAAATACTACTGCAATGATACAAATGTATTCTAGAAATATATAGTATTTTGATTTTAATTTGAGCCACATAGCTAAGAAAATTTGGCTAGAAACTACAGAACCAACTATAAAGAAGAAAATATATATTGCAAAAATCAAAATAAAATCTTCTCATAAAACAGAGTCTAAAAAACATGTCGAAAAAGTAATAAAAAATATAATCCTGTCAATTACTTGGTTTGCAATTTAAATTTGTGTGTTCAAAGTAATAACCGTGTAAATGTAGCATTATTTATGTATACTTGTCATAAAAGGAATGAGACTGGCCTCTTGAGTTTTATTTTACTTCACTAAGATAATTTAAAATGTACTTAAGGTATGAACATAAAATGTTAATGTTGCCTCTGTAAGTATTAATACACGTGCTCTGCTCATTTGTCATTAGATAAATACCAAGACGTATGAGTGCTCTTGAAGTGTAGGAGAATTATTATTACTTATACGCGTTGGTGATGTTTTAAAATATAAATACTCCTACGTGTAGTGTCTCTCAATTAATTTATATACTCGTACCTTGAACTAATAATTTTTTTAAAGAAAATAATAATTCTTTTGCATACACTGTTTTTCGAAAATAAAATTATTAAGTGATTCCTTCAAAGTTGTTTCAACTTTACACCCATTGTATAATTTAATATTTTCAGTTTTAAGCAGTATTGTCGTCATATAATCAGGATTAAAGGCCGAACTAAAGAAAATTTATTCAACAAATAATTTTGTTGAAAATTTATTCAAAATTAACGAAGATGCATTCTTCCAGAAAATTTTGCCTTACAAATTTTTCAACAAAATTGTGTCGAAAAAATTTTTTTTATTTAAGTTTTTCAAAAAAAATTGTGACGAAAATCATTTTTTATTACAAATTTAATACAAATCGCAATTTTACAAAAATGTTTGTCAAAATTTAATTTTTATAGATTAAGGACTTCTATTGATAATTTCTTTAAAATAAAAAAATATTTCTAGAAAATATTGCATATTCATTTAATTTAGTCTAAAATGAATTTTTAAACAAAATTAAATTTTTATGAAAAATTTCATGGAATTATTTATCCAGAATTTTTTGCCGCAAATTATTATCCTTTTGACAATTTAATAGATATCGAAATTTTACAATGTTGTCAAAATTTATTTTTCGAGGAAATTTTGCCAAAATTGCGTCGTGCTAGGTTGATTAAAGGTCGATGACCGGACTAAAGTACGATGGCCGGCCTACTTGTCATTGACCGAAATAAAATAAACAAGTAAAAATAATGTTATTGAAAATTTCTTCAAAATTATTGAAATTGCACTTTTCGAGAATTGCTTCCCTAATTTGATATCTTCCTGCAAATTTTATCAAACTTTTTTATTATTTTAGCAAATTTATTCGAAATTGTATTTTTATGCAAAATGTTAACAAAATAAAACTTTGATAATCAAAATTGCATTTTTCTAGACCATTTGTCGCAAATGATTTTTTTTTTTTTTAAATTAAAAAAAAATATATATTTTTTTAGGAAGTTTTGTCAAAATTGCGTTTGCTAGATTGATTAAAGGTCGATGACCGGACGTAAGTGCCATGGCCGGACTACAAGTCAATGTAATAATTTCGCAAAAGTGCATTTTTCTAGATTAAGGGCAACGAAGAGGATAACAAGACAATGGCCGTTTTTATACAAAATTGAATTCTTGTTCAAATTTCAGTAACATTTTAATTTTTCTAGAGCATTTTGTGGTAAATTATTTTTTTTAATTTAATAGAAATTGCAATTTAGCAGAAAATGTTGTCAAAAATTAAAACCGGACTAAAGTACGATGACCGGACCACAGGTCAATGACCGAAAGGTCAATGACATAAGAAAAATGGATTTTATTAAAAAATTAACAAGACAATGGCCGTACTAAATGGCTATGGCCGGAATTAAGGTCAATGACATAAGTAAATTGTATTTTATTGAAATAATCTTCAAAATTGCATGTTTATTGCAAATTTAATTAAAATTGCATTTTTTTTTTAAATTGAATTTTTCTAGAATATTTTTCGAAAATAATTTTTATTAAAAATTTAAAAGAAATCGCTCAGTTACAGAAAATGCTGAGAAAATTGATTTTTCGCCAAAATTGTATTTTTTTCTAGAACAGGATTGACAGGATTAAAGGTCGAGGTCAATAGCCGGACTAAAGTTCACTGACCGGAAAAAAGGTCGATAACATCAGTAAATTATTTTATTGAATATTTCTGCAAAAATTACCGAAATTATTTATTTTTATTGAAAATTTTATTTCATTAAAATCGAAATTTTATAGAAAATTTTGTCAAATTTTTATTTCTTTAATAAATTTCGCAAAAAGTGAATTTTTCTAGATTAAGGGCAACGGACAGAATAAAAAGTCGATGACCGTACAAAATGACTATGGCCGGAGTACATTGTACATGAGTACATTGAATTTTATTGACAATTTCTTCAAACTTGCATTTTGGAAGAAAATCTTGCCAGAATTTTCTTGAAAAAATCATCAAAATTACATATTTATTGCAAATTTAATGAAATTGCATTATTATAAAAAAATGAATTTTTCTGGAATATTTTTCGAAAATAATTTTTAATGAAAATTTAAAAGAAATCGCAATTTTACAGAAAATTCTGATAAAATCGATTTTTGTCAAATTTGCATTTTTTTAGAATAAGGTCCATTAACAGGATTTAAGACCAATGACCGGACTTAAGTTCAATGACCGGAAAAAAGGTCGATAACATCAGTAAATTATTTTATTGAACATTTTTGCAAAATAACCGAAATTAAATTTTTCTAGAAATTCTTTCCTAAACTGACATTTTCTGGCAAATTTCATCAAAATTTCATATGCATTGTAAATTTAGCCGAAATCGCTTTTTTTTACAAAATTTAATTTCTATAAAAGAATAATTCCGATTAAAGGTCCACACTCAGATTGAAGGACGATGACCGGTCGTTGACATGAGTAAATTGAATTATATTAAAAATGTCTTAAAATGCAAAGAAATTAAATTTTTTCTTCAACTTCTGTCTAAATTTACACTTTCTTGGAAAAATCATCAAAATTTACTCGAAATTGCATTTTTATACTAAATTAAATTTTTATAAAGAAATTTCATTGAAATTTCATTTTTTTAGAATATTTTGTCGAAAATGTTTTTTTAATTTAAATTCAATTTTAAAAAAATTGCTTTTTAAAATTTAAAACCTGACTAAAGTGCAATGGCCGAACTACAAGCCAATGACCGGAATAAATATCGATACACCAAAATAACATATTTATTGCAAATTAGGTCGAAATTGCATTTTTATACAAAATTGAATTCTTGTTCAAATTTCAATATAATTTTAATTTTTCTAGAGCATTTTGTGGAAAATTATTTTTTTTTAATTTAATAGAAATTGCAATTTAACAGAAAATGTTGTCAAAAATTAAAACCAGACTAAAGTACGATGACCGGACCACAGGTCAATGACCGAAAGGTCAATGACATAAGAAAAATGGATTTTATTAAAAAATTTCTTCAAAATTATTGAAAATTCATTTTTCTAGAAAACTGTTCCTAAATTGATATTTTTTTGAAAATTTTATTAGCATTGCATTCATTGAAAATTGTCGTAATTGCGTTTTTATACAAAATTTCAACAAAAGTAAATTTTGATAAAAGATTTAATCAAAATTGTCGAAAATATAATAGAAAACACAATTTTTCTTAAAAAATTTCGTCAAATTAGATTTTTTGAAAAAATTTGAATTTTTCTTCAAAATTATTGAAAATTGATTTTTCTAGAAAATTTTTCCAATATTAATAATTTTTTGAAAATTGTATCAGCATTGCATTCATTGAAAATTGCCGTAATTGCGTTTTTATATAAAATTAAATTTTGATAAAAGATTTCATCAAAACGGTCGAAAATATAATAGAAACCACAATTTTTTAGAAAATTTCTCCAAATCTGATTTTTTTAAGAAATTTTAAAATTTATTCAAAATTATTGAAAATTCATTTTTCTAGAAAGTTATTTCTAAAATGATATTTTTTAAAATTTTATCAACATTACATTCATTAAAAATTGTCGTAATTGCGCGTTTGTACAAAATTTCAACAAAATTAAATTTTGATAAAACATTTCATCAAAATTGTCAAAAATATAATAGAAAACACAATGTTTTAGAAAATTTCGTCACATTTGATTTTTTGAAGAAATTTCGCAAAAATTTAATTTTTCTAGATAAGGGGCAACGGACAGAATTAAAGTTCGAAGACCGGACTGAAGTAAAAAAGTTGAATTTTTCTCAAATATCTTGCCCAAATTGATATATTCTTGCAAATTTAATCAATATTGCACATTTATTGGAAAGTTTGTCGAAATTAAATTTTTATAGAAAATGTAAACAAAATTTATTTTTTATGAAAAAATTTGATTTTTTGACGATATTTCGCAAAAATTGAATTTTTCTTATTTAAGGGCAACGGACAGGACTAAAGTTCGAAGACCGGACTGAAGTAAAAAAGTTGAATTTTTCTAGAAAATCATGCATAAATTGATATATTCTTGCAAATTTAATCGAAATAGCACATTTATTGGAAAGTTTGTCGAAATTAAATTTTTATAGAAAATGTGAACAAAATTTATTTTTTATAAAAAAAATTTGATTTTTTTATGATATTTCGCTAAAATTGCATTTTTCTTGATTAAGGGCAACAGACAGGATTAAAGTTCGAAGACCGGACTGAATTAAAAAAGTTGAGTTTTTCTAGAATTTTTTTTTTTTAAAATTTCGTCAAATTTCATTTTTTGAAAAAAATTGAATATTTCTTCAAAATTATTAAAAATTAATTTTTCTAGAAAATTTTTCCTAAATTGATATTTTTTTGAAAATTGTATCTGCATTGCATTCATTGAAAATTGTCGTAATTGCGTTTTTGTACAAAATTTCAACAAAATTAAATTTTGATAAAACATTTCATCAAAATTGTCAAAAATACAATAGAAAACACAAGGTTTTAGAAAATTTCGTCAAATTAGTTTTTTGGAAGAAATTTCGCAAAATTTAATTTTTCTAGATAAAGGGGAAAGGAGATAATTAAAGTTCGAAGACCGAACTGAAGTAAAAAAGTTGAATTTTTCTAGAAAATCATGCATAAATTGATATATTCTTGCAAATTTAATCGAAATTGCACATTTATTGGAAAGTTTGCCGAAATTAAATTTTTATAGAAAATGTGAACAAAATTTATTTTTTATAAAAAAATTTGATTTTTTGATGATATTTCCCAAAAATTGCATTTTTCTTGATTAAGGGCAACGGGCAGGATTAAAGTTCGAAGACCGGACTGAAGTAAAAAAGTCGATTTTTTCTAGCAAAAATTTTTTTAAAAAAATTTTGTCAAATTTCATTTTTTTGAAAAATTTGAATATTTCTTTAAAATTATTGAAAATTCATTTTTCTAGAACATTTTTCCTAAATTGATAGTTTTTTGAAAATTGTATCAGCATTGCATTCATTGAAAATTGTCGTAATTGCGTTTTTGTACAAAATTTCAACAAAATTAAATTTTGATAAAACATTTCATCAAAATTGTCAAAAATATAATAGAAAACACTAGGTTTTAGAAAATTTCGTCAAATTTGTTTTTTTTTGAAGAAATTTATTTTTTTTGAAGAAATTTCGCAAAAATTAAATTTTTCTAGATAAAGGGCAACGGACACATTTATTGGAAATTTAGTCCAAATTAAATTTTTGTAGAAAATGTCAACAAAATTTATTTTTTATAAAAAAAATTAATGTTTCTTGAAAATTTTATCAAAAAGGTAACATAAATCGCAATATTATAGAAAATTTTGGCAAACATTTTTTTTTTTTGAAAAATAAATAAAAATATGATGCCTAAATTGATATTTTCTTGCAAATTTAATAAAAATTGCATATTTATTGTACATTTTGTCGAAATTACATATTTATAAAAGATTTTATCGTAAATGAATTTCTTTTGAAATTGTAACAGAAATCGCATTTTTATAGAAAATTTTAACAAAATTTTATTTTTTCTAGATTAAGGCCCACTAACCGTATTAAAAAAGGGTCAATGGCCGGAACATAGATCGTGAACCTGAGTAAACGGAAGCGGTTCCAAAATAAGCCTACTTGACATATATAAATGAAGGTTGCAGTTTGAAAAATGATTTTGGTACTCAATTCTGAGAATTGGACGCGAAAGTAGACCGAAAAATAATAACTTCGGCATCTTTCTTTTAGTCAATTTGGCTCAATTATTAATTTATTGGCCATGCGAACTTTTTTGCTCAAGGTGGATTTTTTGCACTTTTTCTACATTTTTTTCTCGGTATACCGTACGGAAAATTAAATCATTTCTGCATCTTTAATATTTTTTCCTAAGTCCCAATCAAACCAGAACGAATAAGTATTATTAATACTATTATCTTCCATACGCATACATGCCCTTTGCAATTGTTAACACTCATACGCTACAGTGTTCCTTATTCACATCCAATAAAAAAACTACTTAAATTAATTGAAGTATTATTTTTAAATATGAACTAAAATGTAAAATTTTTATTAATTTGTATCACAAATCGCATTCCTCTATGTCATTAGGGTTTATTATACCAAGCTTTGTAGTAATGTTTTTTTAAGATTTATCAATTGTGAGTCTTCGGTTTTTTCTTAACAAGAAGTAAAGTTAAGTCGTTTGAGTATTATGAGTATGAATAACAAAAAATAACACTCATACGCATACGTGAACTTTGAAATTAATAACACTCATGCGTTATGGTGTCCCTTATTTACTTCAACTAAAAACTATGCACTTAAATTAATTGAAGTACCTTTTAAATGATAACTAAAATATTAAATTTATATTACTCTCCACCATAAAATCAAATTACTCTGGATCTTTGATCTTTTTCTGTTACTAAGCCACAAAAAACTAATCTAGAAAAACCAAATGCCAGCAGACATTTCCACAATTCTGCCAGTTGAATATATGTCATGCATTAACACCCACTTGCTCTAGCAACAGAATTTGTCGGTGCTTTTTGTTACATTTGTGGTTTGCAAATACTTTCAGTTTTTCTCTTCGCCTACTCCTCCTCCTCCCCTTCTCCTTTTCTATCCTTATTAAAAATGCTTAAAACATCATATCTCTGAAGAGCTTTAAAGGACCTCATAAAAAGCTTTTAACCGACAACTTTACTTTTTAATCACTTTCACAAGTAATGCTTCAAGCAGCAACAAATATATCCAGAAAATGCAGCGAATGAATAAATAAACGCAAAAGTGGAAATAGGAATGTAGGAGGCAGAAAAAAACGCTCTACAAAAAAAGTGCTCTGGAAAAGAAATGAAGATGTTAACCGAAAGTTTTTGGGAGGTTACTAAACCGAGACCTTGACTAAAGAGCCAACTGGCGCAAACAAGTTTTGCTTATAAGCATAACTCAAGGCTATTAAGGGAGAGTGTGTGTGAGTTATGTGTTTCTTCTTCTGGAGAATACTACATATATATAAAAATTTTCCTACTGCCAAACATGAACTCAGCTACTGTTAGCGAGTTTGAATTATATTTGCATTCATATATTCCCATCTCAAAATTCCCTCATTCATTTAATGTCTCTTTAAATTCGGTCATAAATTAATCATGCCGACTACTCTACAAGTTTTTCTCTTCCGAGGAGTAAATGCAAAAAATCTTGATTTCATATGAACATTTTATTTTGTAGATTTTGTGAAATGCTGAAGCATGTTCATCTAGATTAAGATCTTCGCATACGAAAGATTTATTCAAGTAATTTCTCGCCTGACTTCTGTGTGACGTGACAGAATTGCAAGAAAATCATGTTATGGTGGTTTCGTGCCTACTGCGGAATTTAAATAGGCTATTTTGCAATTATTATTTATTTACATTTAGAAAAGGTGCCATAATTGTTATGTACGAGTATTTATAACAAAAAAATTCTAATAATGTCTATTAAAGAAAATATGGTAATTATTCATTTCAAAGGTGAAAACTATTTTCATTGGGTCGTATGAGTGCTATTAATAATTTGTATAAATTATACGCATACTTGTTTCCTGGTATTACTATTAGTCATACGCCAGAGAGGTTTAGTATTACGAGAGTGAGGATTCCGGATAAGAAGATATAGTATAGAAAATTCTGCGGATAAGCAAAATTCACATATATACAAAGGCCTACGCATAGAAATGAGGATTACTATTTAAACAACGAGAATATCAATATTTTCTATAGAATTGGATGAATTTATATACAATAGTCGACAGATGTGAGATATGATTTTCTGTAGATTTGCTACTACGAGAAAAGTTAAATATTTCCAACTTAACCTTAAACTTCAATTGTTTATTCTTTATGCAAAATTCAACATTTTGTTTATTCTTTAAACAACAAACATTCTAATAGCAGTTCGACTTAAATATGTGTGAAATATTAAAGCTAAAGTGCAAATATCCATTAAGCCAAGGTCCTCAGTGTCTGTGTCTGTTAAATTCTGCAGTTTGTTCTGCTACAAAATCAATATGAAAATTTATACACATCGACTATAAACGAGTACCTATATATAAACAAATGACGGAAACTATTAACCATGAATATTTATATGAAAATATTTGCGGGAAAATGAAAAGACGGCAACAGAAACCGCATTTAACCGCAGAGAAAATTCAAAGAACCCAACACACAGAAAACCTTCACATCTCCACTCAAAGCACCCCCTGAAGAACAATACAAATTGCTGTGCACTAAAACATCAACAAAATGCTTTGGGGAATTATAAAAAATATGTATGAATCTTCTATTATATATAAATACTTGTATATAAGTTTGTAAAGGGTTATCAGAAGAGGTTTCAGTTTTCAAAATTAATTATATTATCATAGAAAATCGTATCTCTTAGATAAAGTCGTTTTTCTGTAAAAAAAATAGGATAAGAAGATATTCTGCAAAAAGTATTGCATATACAAAGTTTTATTATAGGATATGCGAATATCCTTCATTAGTACATGTAAACTTTGAAATTAATAGTACTCATACGTTAAGGTGTCCTCACTTAGTTACAAGAAAAACTAGTCAAAGGTATCCTATGAAAAATACGGATAAAGTCGTTTTTCTGCTAAATGTATTGCTGATAATATATTTTATTATAAAAATTGCTGATTTAAGTTAAAGACATACACTATTGCTACTGAATTCTGAAGATGATAGAGTGGTGTCTATCGAAACTGCAGTCAATTCTACCAAGCAATTAAAACTCTCTACCAATTTTTGTATTTGTTTCTATTACTTTCTTGGAATAGACAGAAAGTAAATGGAACATATGGTCTCAAACCAAATAAATTCTGACTGAATAACAAAAGCACAGACCAACAATAAATAACAACAACACACAAAAATTGTTTCCCTAGAATATCCTGAGGATATTCACAATAATATATAGAATATATTGCACTTTATTGAAAATCTGGCTGATTACAGATTATGCTTTATAAAATATGGCTAATAACACAGATTTCTATAGAAAAGATTTACGTATATAGAAAATCTTGGGAATAACAGTCTTGTGTATAACAAGGTTTTCCATAAAAACTCTTGTGGATAACAAGTTTTGTTATAGAAAATCTTGGGGATAACAAGGTTTTCTATAGAAAGTGGGTAACGAGTTTTCTTCTATAAGAAATCATATGGATAACAAGTTTTTTTTATAGAAAATCTTGTAGGTAGCAAGGTTTTCTATATAAAATCGTGTGGATAACAAGGTTTTCTATAGAAAATCTTGTGGATAACAAGGTTTTCTACAGAAATTCTTGTGTATAACTAGATTTTCTATAGAAAATCTTGTGTATAACTAGATTTTCTATAGAAAATCTTATGGGAAATAAGCTTTTCTATAGAAACTCTTGTAGATAACAAGTTTTCTATAGATAATCTTGTGGATAACAAGTTTTTCTATAGGAAATCTTGTGGATAACAAGGTTTTCTACAGAAATTCTTGTGGATAACAAGTTTTTGCATAGGAAATTTTGTGGATACAAAAGTTTTATATAGAAAATCTTGAGGTCAATAAGCTCTTCCATAGCAAATCTTGTGGATAACAAGTTTTTCTATCGAAAATCTTGTGGATATCAAGGTTTTCTACAAATTAAAGTAAGTGGATAACAAGTTTTTCAACAAAACAGCTTCTGAATAAAAAAGTTTTCCACTAAAAATATTGCCGATAATATATTTTCGAATAGAAAATCAGGAGGATAACAAATTTCTATATAGCAGAATATACGGTTAACAAATTTATTCCGAAGAACTAGTTTTTCTTCAATAGAAAATCCTAAGGAAGATATGTGGACAATTCTGAATAAAACAGTTTCTAACTAAAATATTGCTGAAAATATATTTCCAAATAGAAAATCTGGTGGATAACAAATTTCTTATTGATAAAAAGCATCATGGATAAAAAAATATTCTGAAAACAACTTTTTCTTCAATACAAAATCCTTATAAAGCAATCTCGGGAAGAAAATCTTGTGGATAACAAGCTATATAGAAAATCCTTCAGATACAAAGTTTCTTCAAAGAAATGTCAGTGGATAACGAGTTTTTCAACAAAACAGCTTTTGAATAAAACAGTTTTCCACTAAAAATATTGCCGATAATATATTTTTAAATAGAAATCGGGCGGATAACAAATTTCTTTACAGCAAACTATATGGATAACAAATTTTTTCCGTAGATCAAGTTTTTCGTCCATAACAAATCTTGTGGAAAACAAGATTTTCCTTAAAAATTCTTGGAAAACAAGGTTTGCTATAGAAAATCTTGTGGATAACAAGTATTTCTATAGAAAACCTTTGGATAACAAGTTTTTCAAAAGAAAATCTTGTGGATAACTATTTTTTCCATAGATAATCTAGTGGATAACAAGTTTTTCTATAGAAAATTTTCTGGATACAAAGGTTTTATTAAAAAAATCTTCTGGATAACATGTTTCCAAAAGAAAATCTTGTGGATAACGAGTTTTGTTCTATAGAAAATCTTGTTGATAACAAGTTTTTGTATAGAAAATCTTGTTGATAACAAGTTTTTCTGTAGAAAAAAATCTTGAGGACAATAAGCATTTCCATAGCAAATCTTGTGGATAACAAGTTTTTCTATCGAAAATCTTGTGTATATCAAAGCTTTCTATCGAAAATCTTGTGGATAACAAGGTTTTCTACAGAAAATCTTCTGTATTACAAGCATTTCTATAGAAAATGTTGTGGATAAAAAAGTTTTCTATAGAAAATCTTGAGGACAACAAGCTTTTCCAAAGTAAATTTGTAGATAACAAGTTTTTCTACAGAAAAGCCTTGTTGATAACAAGGTTTTACACAAAATATTCTTGCGAAATAACTTTGAGGGTAGCAATTTTTCCAATTGAAGTGTTTTGTGAGTAACAATGTAAAGAAAAATATCGCATAAAATTTTCAATGGGAAAAATTCGGATAACACGAGTTTATATAAATTTATTAGTGATACCAATGGTTTAAACATAAAATCTTGCGGACAAAAAACGTTTCTTTTCTTTAACAAAGCAATTATATAGATAATTGCGTACAGCAAGGATTTAAAAAACTGCGGATAACACTGTTTTAAGAGGAAAAATTTCGGATAAAACGGATTACCAAGCTTTGGTTAAGGAAATTGTGGATAATAGTTTTCTATAGAAAAATCTGGGTAAAAATATGTTCTATTGATAACTTAAGGGTTAACAGAGATTTCCACAGAGACGTTTTGGAAGAAAAGTATTTTTAAAAGAAAACCTTGCAAACGACAAGACTTTGTATAGAAAGACTGATGTTATAAAAATTTTCTACAAAAAATATATATTAATAGTATTTCAAAAGGATAACAACATTTGCTAGAAAAATATTACGAATAAAACTATTTCAGGGAAGTTCTGAAGGATTCTTGATAATCAATAGATAATCTTGTGTCTATTGAGAATTTCCAGAGACAGTGAAGAGTTTGTCTAGAAAATATTATATAGTTATTTTTATTTAAAAAAAATCCTTATTAATAAAATTTATTAATTATGTAATTTTCCACCTGTATTATTTAAAGTTAATAATTAGCTCGAGGTCTTGGGTTCGTTTTTAATTTTTATTTATTTATTTTTGCCAATATTTCAATAAAAACAACTGACGATGGTGGTGAAACTACGCCAGTTTTTAATTTATGGCTAAGAAGTTTATTTACATATCAGCCCTGAAGGTGCAACTCAAAGAATTGTGAAAGATTGGCAAAAATAAATAAATAAAAATTAAAAACGGACGCAAGACCTGATCTCAATTAATTATTAATTTAAAACTTTTATAAAGTATTTTCACAAATCTTGTTGGACAACACATTTTTTGCAGGATATCAAATTATCAAATTTTCTTTGTCCAATTTCCTAAATTTCCAAAATTTGTTTGTGGATAAAAAGTTTTATTTACCAAAAATACCTTGGATAAAAAGGTTATCTGAAGAAACGCTTGCTGATAACAAGCTTTATTTATTATTTTATTTAATGTAGAATTGTTTATACAAATAAAAATTGCTAGTCACTTTTTCGTAACCCTTTGTGTTCAGACAAAGATATTGGGAAAACAAACCCTCTTCATTGTTTTTATGCTCCTTCCACTATCTTTGGCAATACCCATCAACATGTAGTACCAAAAATTGTTTAAGAAAGATAAAAATTTTGTTGTTTGCTTCCAAGATAAAAGGGTTTGAGGGTCAATATAAAAAAAAACTTTTTAAAGTAGTAAAATTAAATTTTAAATTTAATCATTTTGCAAAGAAAACTTACCCCATGTTTATGATGATCCTGAAATTCACATTGATGTGGCTGCAGATGTTGCCCCAAGACACCACCAGCTTCTTTACGTCCCAGACGATTATGTTGACGCTTGCGATGATGAGGTTTGTGTGCCAATCCATCAACATCCTCGTCTTCATTGTCGTCGTCACTGACATCACCTTCACGGTGATGGTGGTGGTGGTGACCACCTCCTCCGCCTTCATCATGGACATATTGAGGCCAACGGCAACACAGTCGGGCATAGGTACATTGCAGGGCTTCGGCCAATATGGCTCCCAGACTTGACAGACACATCAACATTAGGGGCACCCCAATTAAAGCATAGAGTATTGTGGCTATCTTTCCGCCTGTGGTACGTGGTGTTAGACTTCCATGACCTGCAATACGTTAGGTGTTGGCAGGAGAGTTGAGGCATGGAGAGGAGATCGTATCATCATTCCATTGCATTGCCAAGCCAAACGCCATGGCCACCACAGATATAGAAATAAAGCAAACAAAAAGAGAAAGAGAACAGAGTAAACGTTTTAGTTTCTTCTTTAGGGGGAATACTTCGTATCATAGTATAATGTTTGTTGGTTTCGTGTTTTTTCTATATATATTTTTATTTGTAAACGGAATTATAGTTTCAGGCTAAGAAAAACAACATTGTGATTTTAATCGAAAATAATAAGAACGACAACGGCTCCAGCATTCGCAGGGCACAATAAGAGTAAATAACATTTTATAAGAAAAATATCCAAGGAAAATCTTAGTTTGAAATCTTTGAAGACGGTTGGTTGATTATGCTGCCTTGGCTTCTAAGAGAAAATAGTTCTAAGAACATATTTTGCTGTAGATGTTGTCATTTAAATGAGATTTTTTTCTCAGGAAGAGCTGAGCAATTAAATGGTAGTGTTAGTTACAGAATAACATTTATAGGATTTTTAATGTCACGCGATGATAAAAACATTAGGCGTAGGGTTACTTACATATTTGAATGTTGAGAAAGGGTTCATTCATTTACATTTATACAGAGTTATTCTCGGTTAAGTAAGTTTGTAAAAAAAGCTTCCGATTCGAAAGTTTTTCTATAGAAAATGTTTTGGATAACTTTTTTTCCAAAGATACAACAAATTTCATTACGAAAATCTTTTGGAAAACTAGTATTATACTTATACAATGATCTCAAAAAAAGTTTGTGGATAATAAATTTTATATATATATTCTTGTTGGTAACAGCTTTTCTACGGGAAAAGTTGTGTACAGAAAATTTTCTGAAAAACGATTTTATTTTAGCAACTCCGGGGATAAAGTTTTTCTATTAAAATCTTGTGGATAATAAGTGGTTCTAAAAATAGAAAATTTCTTTAAAGAAATGTAAGTGGATAACAAATTTTTCTATAAAAAATCTGTTTAACAAATGGTTTCTAAAAAATATAATTGAAGATACGTTTTCCAACTGAAAAATCTTTGTGAATAACAAAGTTCGCCATGGAGACTATTATGGATAGCAAATTTCTTTTGGAAAACAAGTTCTTATACGAAAAACCTTCAAGATAAAATCTTGTGGATGCAAACATTTTTAATATAAGGTTTTGTGGATAACAAGTTTTTTTCAGAAACTGTTGTGGATAATATGTTTCTTTCTAGAAACACCGTTCCGAAAATATTCTGAGAATCAATTTTTTATAGTAGGTAATTCGTAAGAATGTGATTTCTTGTGAAAAAAGATTGTGTATAACAAGTTATTCTGAAAATAAATTCTGTCTAACAAGATTCTTGATACAGAAGCTTGATACAGATATAGAGATTTTCCTTAGAAAATCTTAGGCAGCTCTTCTAAATAAATGATTCTTGATAACAAGTTCTTATTTATAGAGAATCTTACGAAGATCTAGCTTTGTTTAGGAAAAGCAACCCGATAATTTCTATAAAAATAAAAATGTTCTCCAACAATTTTGTTGTCAGTAATATATTTTCGAACAGAAAATCTGGTGTGTAACAAATATCTTTATTGCAAATCATACTAAAACTAAGGATAAAATCTTTCCAATAGAAGAGCGTGATATCCACATGTGTATAATTTCAGAAACCATTTAATATAAGTAAAACAAATTGTTCGGGAAAAAAGATGCAGCTAAGAATAACTTGCTTTTTTTCTAAAAAAATATTGTGGATAACATATTGTTCTGAACAACTATTTTGAACAACAAGTTTCTTTATACCAAAGAATGTGGATTTTAAGTTTTTCGTTGTGGATAACCAGCCACAAATCTTGTGGATAACCAGCCACTGTATATATATGGACAATCTTATGGATAACAAGTTTTTTTTAAAGAATGGTAAGTGGATAATAAGTTATGCCATGGAAAATCTAGTGAATAAAAAATTTATCTAATAAACATATTGCCTAAAATGTATTTTCGAATAGAAAATTTGGTGGATAACAATTTTCTTTACGGAAAAACTTATGGTGAATAAATGTATTCCAGAAATCAGCTTTTCTTCAATGGAAAGTCCTTAGGATAACAACTGTTCAGTAAAAAAGTTAGTGGATAATATTTGTGTATATAGAAAAGCCCGTATACAATATGATTTCTTTAGAAAATATTGTAAATAAGCTTTCCTAAGCTCATTTTGTGTAGATTTATATTCGATTTCTTTAAAAGAATTTAGGTAAAATGTTTTGCTAAAGCAAAAATATTGTGGATAAGAAAATTCCTTACATAAAAGCTTGTGAATATTAAATTTATCGATATTAAATCTAATAAAACATATTCCAGTAGATAGATAATCTTACGGAGAATAAGTTAATTAAAAGAAAATTAACTAGATAAAAAGTTTTTCTATAGAAAATATTGCGAATAAAATATTCTATAACAAAAAAAAGTAAGAATGTTCAGTCGTGTAAACCGACTTCAATCCCAAAAAATATTCGAAAATTTATTTATCTTTTTTTAAATTATTATCAATTTTAATTGCATTTAATAAATTTTAAGTATGTATTGGTATTAAAGTTATAAACTGTTAACTTTTGGTGCAAAATGGTGCATTTTTGTGGGAGGTACCAAAAGGGGCTTGGCAATTTAGCCCATTTTTCTCGAGTTGATAGCGACAAATAAACTAATACTATGTGTGGGATTTCAGAATATTCGAATAAGTAGTATAGCAGTTATTAAAGACAATATTTCACAACATTTTAACCCTTTGTGGGGGAAGTACTAGAAGCATTGGAGCAATATGACCCATCTTCGAACTTAGCCGGAGATAGAAAATATTACCACATACCAAATTTGAAGTCAATCGGTTACTCCTTTCGAGAGTTATCGTGCGCACAAGCCAGCAGAAAGACAGACAGACGGACGGACGGACATTTCTCATTCGACTTAAAATGACCCAAAACGAATATCCGCCGAACATACTGAGGGTCTTAGATCACACCTTCGATGTGTTACACTTTTGGCCGTAGCAAATGATATATACCCTCGTATCACTAAAGTGAGGGTATACAAAATTATTTTAAAGAAATGTATGTTATACAGAAATTTATCTATAAAGAAATCTTGTTAAAAAAGGTTGCTAAAAAGATACCATTGCGGATATGGTTACTAATAGAAAAAACTTTTGAATAACAAATATCGTTATGGATTATTTTATAGATAACAAATTTCTTCTTCTTTTAATACAAAGCATTGTGGATAACAAAAATCTGTTGTGGATATTGGTATGACAAGCAGAAGATAAAGATAATATTGTCAGAACTATTTTTTTTAATAAAAGTTATTACGAATAATGAGTTATTTTATGCAAAAAGATTGTGGATAAAAAGTTGTTCTGAAAATAGATTCTATATAAAGAGATAATTTTAAGAAAAACTTGTAAATATTGAGTATTTCAATAGAAATTCTTGTGTAGCTGTTCTAAATAAAATTTTCCTGATAGCAAGTTCTTCTGCATTGAGAATCTTTAGGAGAGCAAGATTCGGTGAAGAAAATTAATCCTATAATAAGTTTCTATAAATTTCTACAATAAAAATATTGTCGATAATATATTTTCGAACAGAAAATCTGGTTGAGATAACAAAATTTCATCAACAGAAAAACCTAACGATAAATAGTTTGCAATAGAAAACCATGAGAATAATAAGTATTTTCTGAAGAATGGATTGGGGATAGTAAGTTTTTCGACAGCAAATCTTGGGAATTATGAATAACATGCTCTTATGTAAATCTTATACACATACATATGTGGATATTAGGTTTATTTATAGAAAAGTATGTGAATAAAAACATTTCTATAGAAAATATTAGAAATAAAATGATACGATAGGAAACCTGGGGATGATAATTTTTATATGGAAATTCTAACGAAAAAACTTTTTTTTAAGAAAAAAAGAGATAAAGTTGCTTGAGTAACAAGTTTTCAAGGTCTTGTGAATAAAATTTTTTTTCTGTGGATAAATTTTTTGATATCGAGATTTCTTCACAGAATTAATATAATCGAGCTTGTCATTTAAATGCAAAAATAATATAGAATAAAAGAAAAACATTCAAAAATTATACATATTAAATGTTTTGTTTTTTAAATCTTACGGACATTTTTTGCAGACTCTGTGTACACAGATGTATTAAGGAAAATGTTGCTTTTGAGAAAAAGAACATATTTTTTGAGAAAAAGAACATTTTTCAAATTATACTACGGAGTTGGTTTCTTTAAAGAGGAGTATGTGATAACAAGGTTTTCTATTGAAAATCGGTGATATAAAAAGGTTCTTCTGAACAAATAACATACATTTTCTAATAGCAAATTTTGTGGATAACTAATTTTTCTGAGAAGCTTTAAGATCATGAACATTGTGGATAACAAGAAAATATGGAAAATTCTATAGATAAATCTTTGACATAAAAAGGTTCTTCAAACAAATAATATATTTTCTAATAGAAAAATGTGTGGATAACAAATTTTTCGGACAAGCTTAAAGATGAAGAACATTGTGGATAACATGAAGACATGGAAGTTAAAAGAATTTAAACAAAAATATTCGGTATACATTTGTATGTATCGAAAAAGAAACTGGGAAAATCTTTTGAGTGACAAGCTATAATACGGAGAACATTGCCGATAACAAGTTTTTCTATGGAAAATCTTGTGGTAAATCAATTCTGCTAAAAAAAAATATTTTCGATGACAAGCTTTGATAAAGATAACATTGCGGATAACAAGTTTTTATATGGAAAATTTTATAGAAAAACAATTTACACAAAAATATGGCGGATATTACAAGTTCTTCTAAAGAGAATATAGTGGATAAAGTAGTTTTCTTTAAGAAGCTTGCAGATAAAAAGTTTCGGTAAAAGAAAAATCTTATAAACAGCATAACCCTTCTTCTATAAATGCTTGAAATCGTCCAGCTTTTCCACAGATTTTTTTTGGATAACCAATCAAAAAAAACTTTTATGTAGAACATCACTAAGGATAATAGATTTTTCAATAGACAAATTTGTCAATATCATTTTCTGTGGAAAATAAATTGGATATAAATTATTTCTATGGACGATCTCATGGATAACAAGTTATTCTGGAGAATATGTTATGGATTACAAGATTCTTCATAAAAAAGTTTGTTAATGGAAAGTTTTCTTTAAAGAAGGCCTCCGATAACTTGATCTTCTTTAGAAGGATAAAATATTTTTTTGCATATGATTGTACATATAATAATATTTCCTATAAGTGATGTATCGGATAACAAAATTATTTGTATGAGAATGTTTTCTTTAAAAAATCATATGGATAACATGTTTTCCTAGAGAAAATCATGTGGATAACAGATTTTTCTGCAAAAATAACAAAGTTTATCTACAGAAAAACCAACGGATAACATTTTTCCCTAAAAAATTACTACGGATATCGGGGTTTTTAATGGATCTTGTTTTAATGGATCTTACAAAATCTTACATATAGCACGAGTTAAGCGAGTTAAGAGTTAAGATTTTCCCAGAGAAAATCCTGCGGATAACATTTTTTTCAGAAATGATAAAGTCTGTCTACAGAAAAACCAACGATTAGTGCTTTTTTCTAAAGTTACTACGGATATCCCGTTTTTTTAAAGAAAATTTTAAGAATATTAGTATTTTTAGTAATCTATGGAACTTTCTTTCTTACAAAATCTTGCACATAGCTGGAGTTTCTTAAGCGAAATTACGGATAACAAAATTGTTTGTAGGAAACCCTTTAAAATAACAAGTGTTCTATATAAAATCGTAAGGATAAACCCTCTTCTTTTAGGAAATTAGTGCCATCATTTCGTTAGAAAGTTCTTAGGACAAACATTTTTTTTTGAAAACTATGTAAGTAAGAAAATTATCTCTTACAAAATGTTACCCTTAGCAAGAGTATATTAAAGAAAATTAAGGATATCAAAGTTTTACATTTTTCTATTGAAAACTATATAAGTTACAAAATTATATCTTACAAAATGTTACCCTTAGCAAGAGAATCTTAAAGAAAATTAAGGATATCAAAGTTTTACGGAGTGAATCCTTACGGATAACAAGTTTTCTATTAAAAACTCATGAAGTCTTATATATACCCTCCACCATGGATCGCACGTGAATGATTACGGGTACTAATAAACTCATTAACCAAATGTCTACCGTTGCTCGTGTGAAGGTTACCGGGGTATAAATAAATCCCAGTTACCAACATTCACCCCGACCAGTTAACATTTGTGGTCTCTATGACGTTAAGAAGTGAAATCGAGGAGATGCCATATATGGGGGCTATATCTAAAATTGGACCGATATTGCCCATTTGCAATCCTAACATACCTGCAGATATAAGAAGTATATGTACCAAATTTCAGACAACAAGCTCTAGTATTATAGATTGTAGCGTGATTACAACAGGCGGACGGACGAATGAACAGACGGACATGGCTAAATCGTCTTAGAATTTTAAGACGATTAATAATATACATTATGGGGTCTCAGATCAATTTTTAGTGGTGTTACAAGCGGAGTGACAAAATGAATATATCCCCATTATATAGTGGAGGGTATACATACAAATCAGAATGTTCAGGAGAGCCAAAATATCTTTTCTCTCGCACCAGAATTGATAATAAATGTAAATATTTGAGTGTTGGAGAAAAGTCACAAAAAACCTGGACTTACCTAGGATGTCATATATGGATCGATGGATAATAATTAGCTAAATGCACGTATGCCAAAATCCTGAAATCGAATTTTTCTGACATAAGTTGTTATTCCAGAAAACCACAGTTACATCACTCATGCTAATATTTCTTAAGGAAGCAAGATTACTTATTGAAAATCAAGCGGATAATAATGTTTTGCTTCAAGTGCGTTACGAATAACTAGTTTTTCAGGATTAAATCTTTTCGATAACAAGATTTTCTATAGAGAGTTATAAGGAAAGAGAATCCAGCGAACAACAAGATCTTCCATAAAAATAAAGGATTTGCTATAAAAACTGGACTGGACATTGAAGTTGTTTCAAAAATATTTGGATAAAAGAAAAAAATCATTATCAATTTTGCTGTCTTTTAACATTTGACTTTAAATATGTCTAGAGGATTCCCATATCGCAAGAATTATTCGATTTCACCAGTTTTTATGACATTAATTCAATAAATGTTTCTTTCATATAGAGTTCTATCTGTTACACAATTTAAATTTCAGACAGAGTCCTTTGGCCATCCCGAGTGTAGTAGCCAAGCAACGTTACCTATATGTAAATTGGCAACCATTAAATCAAAAATTTAATTAGCTTAAAATTTTCTGACCACAATATGCAACGAGTGCGTGGCCTCGCAATGGTTTCGCTATTCATGCGTTACAATTTTTGCAATTTTGGGAGGATTTTTCCCACACATTTTTTCAGATTTTTGATTTTTTCAAGTTTTACGCACCAATGGTTGTTATCACAGTTACTGAGTACAGCAAAGCTTCGCTGAATGACCATCTCGTTGCGGTGAAATCGTTGTTTTCCAGGAAATTACTGCCACCAAAGCGACCCAGTGCCGTTGTTGCCGATGCATCTGCGGCCAGGCCAACACCACTGGTGCTGCTACTGGAACCTCCAACACCGCCACCCATACCCGATGAGGATGCGCCGGATGCTGATGAGGATGCCGATGATACTGTCGCTGCATTGGCCACATTGCGCGTGGCTGCCACTATCGTTCCCTCGAAACGTCTCAATTGTTCGTGAACCAACATTGTCCAGTTGCGCTCGTAGAGAACATTCAATTTTTCTGGAAAATATGAGACAAAGAAAGGAAACCATCAGATATGGAATATAAATTAATAACAATTTTATAGAGTGATGTGGGGAGAGGGGTATGTGTCGGAACGTGCATTTTTGGAGGGTTTGTTTTTGTGGCTTCTCTGGCTTTCTCAGTGCCATAGAAACCTGTGAACATTCAAAGCTCTACAAAAAAGGGCAATGTATGTCTGTGTTTCGGTGTATCTGTGTGAGTGCAGGGACAGTCATAGGATGCCAATGTCTGCTCTTCTCATTAAGGTACATTCTATTCTATTCATTTAATTAGCTTTTAAAATAATAATAAGTTTCTAGCCAAAAATAAAACGAAATTTTCCGAAAAGACGGCATTCATTAGAGAAAAATCTTATTAAAGGAGAAATATTTTAACAGGATTATCAATTAAAGTTTAATACTTTACTTGTTAAACAACTGTTCTTTGAAATGAGAAAAATAACATTTGAAAACAATTATAATTCCCGGCACTAATGGCAACACCACTAACTTTAATTTCTTTACTACTTAATTACATTAAATTCTTTAAAAAATCAGAGCAACAAACAAAAAAAAAACAAAAACACAGTTTTTATTAAATTACAACCATTTTCAGACCCATTCAAACCCCCTAGAGCTGTGTTCACTACCAGCTTTGTCCGCCCAGCTACACAGCCTCGCCCACACACCCTCCCCGAGAACATTTAATTGTCTGCAATTTCACTAAGGAATGAAAAAATTACGAAATGAGGAAAAAAACTTTTGCTTAAATTAAAATGAAAATTGTATAATTATTCAAGCGCTCTCATCAGCGTTGTACTTCTTGAAATGCTAACGCCGCCGCCGACAGTGAGGGCGTTTCAAGCTAAAAAAATGAGATGAGGCGCTAAAGGTGAAAATGGAAGAGGAGGAGGAGGACATGGACATGCTGCTAGACTTTCATAGAGGTTGACTGCCAGAAAGGTACAACATCACCTCATTTTTGCATTGCAAATGCAGTTAAAATTTGTAAAACTACAAACGAAGAGAGCAACAATGTCTCATAAGCTTCAAAAAACGAAAAGGACTACGATGAGGACGAGAAAGACTATGGCGGGGCAGATGATGACAACACAGAATGATATGTTAATACCCGAGATAAAAATACGTTTCTGTTCTCTCACTTGCAGGATGACGAAGACAATGTAAGAACATTTTGGAAAGGAAAAGAACAGCAACGTGTTCCGTTAAATGGTGTAGCTTGAGCGGGCAACATCCGTTGACAGTGAAAAATTATGGAGTTTAACTACTATCGGTTGAGCGCTTCTCTTTTGGAGTTCAACTAAAGTATTATATTTTTCTGTGGGGAATGACTTATGGCAAATTTATTGATGTTGACAGAAGTGAAGTTAGTTGGAAAACATTAAAACATTTCACGAGCTCCTCTTTTGTTCAGGAAATATTTTAACAGGTTTTGTAAAATCCTCATCTTTTGTAATAATGTACAGTGATTAAAGGGTGGACATTTACTTATTAATATAAATTTCTGAATAAATAAAAATGGTGATATTGATCAAGACAGATAATATGAAATGATCCTAACCTAACCTAACCTAACCTAACCTAACCTAACCTAACCTAACCTAACCTAACCTAACCTAACCTAACCTAACCTAACCTAACCTAACCTAACCTAACCTAACCTAACCTAACCTAACCTAACCTAACCTAACCTAACCTAACCTAACCTAACCTAACCTAACCTAACCTAACCTAACCTAACCTAACCTAACCTAACCTAACCTAACCTAACCTAACCTAACCTAACCTAACCTAACCTAACCTAACCTAACCTAACCTAACCTAACCTAACCTAACCTAACCTAACCTAACCTAACCTAACCTAACCTAACCTAACCTAACCTAACCTAACCTAACCTAACCTAACCTAACCTAACCTAACCTAACCTAACCTAACCTAACCTAACCTAACCTAACCTAACCTAACCTAACCTAACCTAACCTAACCTAACCTAACCTAACCTAACCTAACCTAACCTAACCTAACCTAACCTAACCTAACCTAACCTAACCTAACCTAACCTAACCTAACCTAACCTAACCTAACCTAACCTAACCTAACCTAACCTAACCTAACCTAACCTAACCTAACCTAACCTAACCTAACCTAACCTAACCTAACCTAACCTAACCTAACCTAACCTAACCTAACCTAACCTAACCTAACCTAACCTAACCTAACCTAACCTAACCTAACCTAACCTAACCTAACCTAACCTAACCTAACCTAACCTAACCTAACCTAACCTAACCTAACCTAACCTAACCTAACCTAACCTAACCTAACCTAACCTAACCTAACCTAACCTAACCTAACCTAACCTAACCTAACCTAACCTAACCTAACCTAACCTAACCTAACCTAACCTAACCTAACCTAACCTAACCTAACCTAACCTAACCTAACCTATCCTAACCTAACCTAACCTAACCTAACCTAACCTAACCTAACCTAACCTAACCTAACCTAACCTAACCTAACCTAACCTAACCTAACCTAACCTAACCTAACCTAACCTAACCTAACCTAACCTAACCTAACCTAACCTAACCTAACCTAACCTAACCTAACCTAACCTAACCTAACCTAACCTAACCTAACCTAACCTAACCTAACCTAACCTAACCTAACCTAACCTAACCTAACCTAACCTAACCTAACCTAACCTAACCTAACCTAACCTAACCTAACCTAACCTAACCTAACCTAACCTAACCTAACCTAACCTAACCTAACCTAACCTAACCTAACTTACTTAACCTGAAGATGGAAGCCTGGATGACGGCCGCTCCCATAGCAATTGAAGAGATAACCTACTTCAACTCCTTCTTGGGGCGCAAGTTGTTGGTGTGTCCACACTTCTTCTAGCGGCAGTTGGTAACAGAAGGATGAAGACGAGCATAGCACTTACGGCAGATCATCTTATCACACATGTATTATAACATAACCTTTTTTTAATGAGACGAAAATCGTCGAAAGACATTCTCCTGATGGAGTTGGCAAATAGAGCGGGACTTTAACCCTCTAAAAACACCTTTACACTGGTCAATCCAGCCATGTGGTACCACCTTTGAAGATCTACGCGATCCTTCATTAACTACAATTTTTTGTCGTCGATAGCATAAAACCAACTAAGTTGTCCGAAGACAAAACTACTTCTAACGATTCCCCAAACTGCTGCCTCAGAGCTGTGAACCTAGGACATTGAAACAATACATGTCCACAATTTGGACAAAACGGTTCTGTCCCTCGGCCGATGCGATGTAGGTAATGTTTAAAGCTAACACGTCTATTCAGTATTTGTGTCCATTTCTCCATGTTTTCTATACAGCCACTCTCTTAGATTGGGGATTAGTCGACCCGTCCATTGCTTATCACTGGATGCCATCCACCTGTTTTGCCAATCATGGATGGATTTGTCCCTCGCAATTTTTGAGTCTCCGCATGGGTCATATTTGCTGTCGTTGATTGCACATCGTTAGCATATTTTATCTCACTAGCAAGCAGATCAATAGGTATCAAGTATGAATTTTCCAATGCTGCTGCATTCGATACTGTTCGATAAGCCGATCATTCTTGTAGATCCGTCAACCTATTTACTGGGTCGATTTCATCTCTATATGATTGGTATTTCATCGATTGGTACCACGCTGGAGCTGCATACAGGATGACATTTATGACAACCCCTGCTAACAGCCTCCGTTGGGAGTACTTTGGGCCTCTAGCGTTTGGCATTAAACGAGTTATAGCCATAAACGTCGTTCTAGCTTTTTCACTTATGTAGGTCAGGTGAGGTTTAAATGATAGCCTCATATCGATCAGCAATCCATTGTATTTTCAATGGGGTTTGGAGCGTACAGAACAATTACCAACTATAATTTGTATTTCCTCCATCACTTTGCGGCTACTAATCAATACCACTTCCGTCTAATGTTCTGCAAACGTTAAACCTGCTTTGTTAAGCTAGGATTGAATCAATTTAACGCTGGAATTCGTTACAGTTTCTGAATTTGCAAGGTATTTTGTCCACAATCTCGGCCTTGTCTGGCAGATGTAGACTCGGTACACCATCGTATATCAGGTTCCATAATAAAGGTCCGTGTACCGATCCCTATGGAACACCCCCTGTTACCTTGTAGTCTCCTAGACCCACGTCAGTGTCATAAGACAGATATCTATTTCAAAAATAGTCCTTGATAATTTTCACGAGATGGGATGGAGTATCGATACGCTACAACGCATTTAAAATTCCATCTCATTTTGCGGCGTTGAAAACATTTTCAGGTCCAATCTCACAACAACGTCCAGTGACTTTAATAATGAGATGTGATGTCTCCCATATTCTTGGACAACAGTTGCATCTAAGTTTATCTTTCAAGAATTATTGCCACATAAAAAATTTTAAGATATTCGGTAGCCTTATAAAGAGTTTTTGTGCGCAACAGTCAGCTTTAAAGTATCTACTGTTCTTTCATGGACGGACAGACAAAGCTGTAATTACCTAAAATTCAAGTGCCCTGAAGCGTCTTTCTCCAATCAAATATAGAGGTATGATAACTCCTGCGATGTGTTAACACATTTATTTATTCCTTTATTACTATACAAATCATAGAGCCCTTTAGGGTTATAATTATGGTTAAGATGAAAAGCATGTTGGGCTTCTGTATACGATCCTGCAGCCGGGACTATAAATATGTTTCACATTTACAGTTTTATTTTCAAGGTTTCTCTTAAATTCGAAAAGATTGTTGTGAATGCAATATCTCAATATTCATTTAAAAGAATAATAAAATAGCGAAATATTATTTAAACAATTAAAAGCACTGTGCAGCATCACTATGTTAAGGTTAACGAACATTTCGCCGCATATGCCGGTGACCAATTCCTTCTGTTTTTTATTTAATTCAATTTCATGCAATATTTGTTTTTCATTATTTAAGGTTAAAAGCGAATAGCAGCAACGCGGATGAGAGACTACAAAAGTATGTACTTCAACACTGTTGTTGACATGTGACACAATGCGTAGCAAAGGCGTCCTTTAATTTGTTGCCAACAGACAGGCCGCCAGTACTGTCTGTCCGTTTGTCTGCCCGTATGTCTGTCTGGTCCTTTTATGTTTTTTTATTTATGCATTTTTTTCCTGCGTCCTGTTGCCAGCTGGAAGTGCATTATTCATAACGAAATGAGCAGCAGTAGCAGCAAAAGCAGTTGATGAACAGATGCTTTAATGTATGTGGCTGGTAGTTTCGCAAAAAAAACAAGTACAGGAGAAAAAAACGACAACAATATTTGAATACGCTGAAGAAAATGGTGCATTAAAAAGGAAGAGATGTTTCCTTAAATCGAAGATTCTTATATTCAAAGATATGTTTCTACAATGATTAAACTTTACTTAACTAATGTCAAAATTCCTTTAATTATTTCCTAATACCTAGGAAGAAATATAATTATGTTTGGTATAAATTTAATTGCCTCTGAATTGTAAGTACTGTCCTTAATCTGAAAAATCTTAAATCTAAGTAAAAATTATTTCTTCGTAGAAGTAGGAATGACAAACATTCAAACACACTTTTTTCAATATGGAAATTATATCCTAAGAACAAAGACGACTTGTCTTTAAATCAAAGATACAATTCATCTTTAATTTAAAGACGTTTCTAACAACGAGGAAGCTTTAATTAACTAATCCAAATTTTTCTTTATCTATTTCCTAATATCCAGATTCTTGTCTTTGGTATAAAATTATAGTCAAAAGAAAAATTAAATCTTAGCAAACATTTTTTTCTTCGAAATAAGGATTTCTTATGTAAGTTTTTACAATATGAAAATCATGTCGTAAACAAAAGACGATTTGTCTTTAAATTAATGTTTTAAATTCTTAAAATCAAAAATATGTTTATACTATGAGGAAGATTTAATTTACTAATGTAAATGTTTCTTTAATTATTTCCTAATATCCAAAGTTTATGTTTGCAATATTCATATTACAAATATTTTTGTCTTTGATGGGAAATTACTGCCATGAATCTAAGAAACTATAATTTCTTCTTAGAAGTAAGGATTTCCTATCTACATTTTTTACAGTAAAGAAAGTATGTCCTAGAAACAAATATACTTTGTCTTTAAATCAAAGTTTTAATTGCTCCCAATCTAAGATATGTTTTTGCAGCGTTTTTTTTATAAAAGCTTTACATAACTAATGCAAAATTTTGTTTAATTATTTCATATTATCCAAAGTTTATTTTTGCAGTATTCTTATTATAAAGATTCTTTTCTTTGATGAGAAATCATAAATTTTAAAAAATTTAAATATTTACTATGTATATGGATTTACTATGTACATATTTTACTACAAAGAATTAATTTAAAGACAAGCCAAAAATGGCTTGTCTTTAAATTAAAGTTTTAATTTCATACAAACAAAGATATGTTTTACCACTGGAAAACACTGACTAATGTAAATTTTTCTTTAATTATTTCCTAATTTTTCCATGTTTGTGTTTGCAATATTCTATTATAAAGATTCTGGTCTTAAGAACGAAATTACTGTCACTAATTTAAAAAAAAATATATGTAAGCTATAATTATTTCTTCTTATAAATAAAAATTTCCTATGTAAATATTTTACAATAAAGAATTATCCTAGAAACAAAGATGGGTTGTTTTTAAATCAAAATTGTAATTTCTTACAATCAAAGATATATTCTTTCAACGACGAAACTTTATTTTACTATAGTACATTTTCCTTTTAGTATTACATACGCCTTAAATTTATTATTAATAATTGTCTTTATTACGAAAATAGTTAACATGAGTACACTTTTCGTCGTAAAAATAAGGATGACCTAATTTTTATAGCAAACTTCACAGTCCTAGAAACAAATATGCCTAGTCTTTAAATCAAAGATTTAATTTCTTACAATCAAAGATATGTTTTTACCAGCTTTACTTAACTAATGTAAATTCTTTAATTATTTCCTAATATCCAAAGTTCATTTATTCTTATTACAAACATTCTTGTCTTTTTATAAAATTACTTTAATTAATTAATTTAAAAAAAATCTAGGCAAACACTATTTCTTCTAAAGAATTATGTCTTAGAAACAGTGTTCGATTGCTTTATATCAACGTTTTAATTTTTTATAACCAAAGACATGTTTTTACAACGATGAATCATTACTCAACTACAGTAAAATTTCCTTTTATTACTACATATACCTTAAATTTAAGTACGAAGAAATACTTATTATAAAGATCATTATCTTTATTTCGAAAGCATTGTCAGTTTGATTAATTTAAAAATTAATGTTTTTTTATTCGACCTTTTACATTATTAATTTTTCTAATAATTAATTTAAGCTCGAGGTCCGGTTTTTTTCAATATTTAATATTTATTTTTTTCCAATATTTCAGAATTATCATTGAATTCCTTCTTCAGTGATGAATGTTCTACAATAAGTACAGTAAAAGAAGAATTAATTAATTTAAAAATATTAAACACGAGTACACTTTTTGTCGTAAAATACGGATGACCTAATTTTTACATGAAAGATACAATATGTCATTTTGTAATAAAGTAAAATTTGTTTACAAGTGCAAAATGTAATCTATGCTTGTTTTTATTATATAATGTATTAAGTTCAAGTGCGTCACGTCTTTATTTCAAAGGGTCGTTGTCTATATAATTTCCCTTAATTCAAAGACATTTAGTTAAAACTCAGTATTTGTTTCTTTATCATAAAAATAAAGATGATTTAGTCTTTAAACACAATATGCGACCTCTCTTATATTTAAAGAAAATTTCTTTACTAAAGAAAAATACTTAATTAAATTAAACATGAGTAGACCAACATACCCAGTTTAAGTACAAAGTTTATTTCTTTTCAGGATTACTGTCATTATCATTTTCCTTAATTTTTTTTTAATCTTAGTATAATTTGTTTCTCAGTGTATAAACCGCTCTGTGACTGCGGCGGCGACCTCCGCCTGTATTCATGTATTCAGACGGGCGGAAGGACATCGGTCGGATCACAGAGAATAACGCATTCACTTTTGATGTACTTTTAATGGTGTCATAAATTTCAATCACTGTATTCATATGCGTATGCATTTCTGATTGTTTACTTACTATATCAATCATTTGTTTTATTCAATTTAAAATGTTATATTTTATTGTATGGTATTGATTGACAGTGGCATTCTCCTCCTTTCCATCCTCTTAAATGTAGTGGAATGGACAAAGGATATAATGGCAAATGGAGAATTTCCATTTTAAATTGTAGTTATGCGAAATGTATGTAATAATTTTATGACCTTAAAAATTGGGAATTAATTTTAAAGTGATTAAAAATAATAAAAGATTTATACATATTATAAATAAATATATAAACAATTTAATTAATTAATCATTTACATTTATATTTACAAAAGCAGCAAAATCTCCACTCAACCGAAGTGGAGGTCCTCCTTTCGTCAAAAAGGGAGTCTGCGATGAGCATAATAAAATATAATTTGTATGTACGCAATGATTACCGAAACCACTGTAATTTATAATTAAAATGAAATAATTCCCAATTTTAAAAACTGAAATACATAACTTCCAAATGACAAATGAAATAAGTCCCAATATTTGGAAGTTATTTCATAATGAAGTGAAAATTGTGAAATAACTCCCATTGAAATAAGCCTCAACAACGATGGGTTAACCACCAATCCTAGTGCGTGGCCGGTTCTTGGCTGTGATTAAAGATTTTCTTCTCCGGGGTATGTCCAAAGAAGGTTACGCGGACCAATGTTTCATTGGGTGACCGGCCTTCGGCCGAGATTAAAGGTTTTTTTCCTCTGGGGTATGTCAAAAGACGGCTGCGCGGACAAAAGTTGTTTGCGTGGCATAGAAACGCTTAGGACCATTGGTACGTGTAGCCGACTTTGACATACCCCAGAGGAGAAAATCTTGAATCCCGGCCGAATGCTGGCCACATAAAAAAACTGTGGTCCGCTTCTTCGGATATACCCTAGAGGAGAAAATGTTTAATCCCTGCCGAAGGCCGGCCAAGTTAGGCAACTTTAGTCCGCGTAGCCCGAATGAAATAATTCCCAATAAAAACGAAATAACTCCCAATGATCAAAACGAATGAAATAACTACCAGGAAAATCTCATTGGAAGTTATTTTATCATGAAATAACTATCAACAAAAAATATGAAATAAGTACCAATTAAAATGGAAAATTTTTGGGACTTATTTCTTTTTTTTGGGCTTATATCATTTGAAGGTTATTTCACGGTACCAAATATGAATGCATCATGGTCCTGCGAACCTTATTATGGTAAAATATGACTATAATATTTAAATTTTTTACCACGAAGTGTTAATGGACTACTTATGTATATATAATAGTAAACTATAGATATTCCCGGCGTTTCAAAACGGAGCATCGGGGCTCCACAGACTTCCTCCTGATATTGATTTATTGGTGACTACATTTTTAACTTCTTTCCAGCTTCATTTTGTACGCCTCGGCGTCGATATGTCTTCTCCCTATGTCTGTGCAAAGGGTATGTCCGATATAGTTCCATTTTATTCTTGGGTTTAATGACAAATTGATTGTAGATTTCTTCGATTCCACAGGTTTTTGTTTGATACTTCCTTTTGCCAGTGTATGCGAAGTGTCTTTCGCATGCTTTTATTTATATTATAATTTATTCTATAATTCTATAATATATTCCTCCATGAAATTCTTTAAAAAAATACTATTCCCTCTCCCTTAATATTAAAAAGACAGACAATAGTTATTTTTTATGCCCGACGACCAAAGAAAACTGTGGTTACCACAACTATTTTTCTGCTGGAAACTTATGACATGTGGTCACGGAACATGTCACAAACAAAAAATCGTGGCCATAAAGTTCAACAATAAATGGTATCACATAAATAATTGAAAAAAAAACTTAAATAAGTAAATATAAATTAAAACAATTAACACGACGAACAATGGCCGCTTAAATTTATTTGTTGAATAAATGAATGGACAACAACAAAATAAAAAACAAACCGTCAGATCAAAAACACAGGGAAAAAATAAATAAACAAAAACAAACCGTCAGCAACATGATTTATATATGGATACTTTTATACAAAAAATCCCGTCGTTGTGGTTATATCCTTTACTGCGGTTGGCCAACCACATTGAATAATTAAGTTTTTAACTGTTAACCATGGAAAACAATAACAAACTACTCATCTCTCTTTTCATTCTCCTTTGAACTAATGAAGATATAATAAAATTAAATTGTTCAATTAACATTCAATAAAACAAACTTCCGTTTTGTTCCTTTTGGAGTTAACGCAGAGAGAGGGAGCGAAGGTAGACCGTTAGTGCTTAAGTCTAAACGTTGTTCTGGGTAAGTTTAAATGTTTATGTGAGTGTGGATTAGTGTAAGTTACAGGTTTGCTTAGGTGTTCTGTGTGTTTTGTGTAGCGTAGCGTATTCCCCGGTGTTTGTGTTTTGTATTTCCGTTTCCGCTTCCGTTCATTTCCGTGTTGTGTTTTGTTTACATAAATATAGCTCCCACCGAAAGCAAAGAAAAAAAAAACAAAATGCAAAAATGTTCGGCAAAAATTAGCATACGAGCAATTTCACGAAAAGTCAACGCGGAAATGTAAAAAAAAAATGTTAAACATTATTTTGCGATTTTCAGATAATTGACAGGATGACGTATACCGGGGCCAGATTTGAGATTTTAAGAAAATTAATTTCAACAAATAAAATCTGATTGTAACAATTTTATAAAGAACCAGTAAGGAAAGGCTAAAGCCGGGCGGGGTCATCTGTATAATATCTTACACAACTCTAGTAGTAAGAATAACACTGACACATTCAGTTTATACTTCAGATAATTTTTTTTTATAAAAATTTAATTTTGGTACATTAAAAAGTATTGATTACAGCTTATATAGCGTTAAAAGGCCAAATGGGAAAGAACATTTATGAGGAGGCTATATGTTGGTGCTTTGAAACTATACCGTGATAAATTTCAAAATTATTGGATGTAAAACGCTAAAAATTAAAATCGGAAGGAACATATATGGGGGATATGAGGCGATTTTCTTCAAATTTCGCAATGTGGAACTCTGTATGCAGATGCTCCACCCTGCTAAATTTCAAAATGATTGCATGTGAAACAGAGCTTCTATAGCGCTAAAAAATCAAATCGAAAGGAACTATATATGGGGGCTATATCTAATTCTTCCCAGGTGTGAAAGGTAGTGATTCTGAGGCGAAACACAGCTTCTATAGCGCTAAAAAATCAAATCGAAAGGAACTATATATGGGGGCTATATCTAATTCTTCCCAGGTGTGAAAGGTAGTGATTCTGAGGCGATCGGTATATTTTAATGTGGATCCAACTGTAGTATTTCTCGTTGTTACAAACATCTGCCACAAAACAAACTTATAATACCCTGTAGCACACACAGTGTCATGTACGGTATAAATATTAAAATTTCTCATACCGCTTGCAACATCATGAACTATTAATTTGAGACCCTACATATAAAGTATAATGACCTGCAGATATGTAGGTTAGCTGGGAATATATATGCCGGCCTCGACCAATAGCGGCGGAGACCGAGGGTGAAGACTTATAAACATAACGAATCTCATTCTATAAGACGAATATCGCCGTTCTTAATTTAGGGCATATCCACTTCCATGAATGACAACAATGGACACCCCGTATCACAGTCACAATAGTAACAATAAATTTCTGGGATCCCGACATTAAAACTGATCCCAGTAAAGTCTTAATTATTAAGAATCCGGTCAGCAACGGCAGTGTTGTCCCCTCAGTAAGCAGAAGTGAATGAAGTTCATCCCAAACGGCTGACTGGCAAATACTTATATGTCCGTTGCACTAACGAAACCTTACGAACGCTCAAAATCCGTTCCGGTTACGGGGACCTGGCCCTGAATACGGGTGCTCATGGAGTTTCGCTCTGCTTCGGCA
>OZ005738.1:19790579-19838079 GCA_963930755.1 Eudasyphora cyanicolor
GTTAGGTTAGGTTAGGTTAGGTTAGGTTAGGTTAGGTTAGGTTAGGTTAGGTTAGGTTAGGTTAGGTTAGGTTAGGTTAGGTTAGGTTAGGTTAGGTTAGGTTAGGTTAGGTTAGGTTAGGTTAGGTTAGGTTAGGTTAGGTTAGGTTAGGTTAGGTTAGGTTAGGTTAGGTTAGGTTAGGTTAGGTTAGGTTAGGTTAGGTTAGGTTAGGTTAGGTTAGGTTAGGTTAGGTTAGGTTAGGTTAGGTTAGGTTAGGTTAGGTTAGGTTAGGTTAGGTTAGGTTAGGTTAGGTTAGGTTAGGTTAGGTTAGGTTAGGTTAGGTTAGGTTAGGTTAGGTTAGGTTAGGTTAGGTTAGGTTAGGTTAGGTTAGGTTAGGTTAGGTTAGGTTAGGTTAGGTTAGGTTAGGTTAGGTTAGGTTAGGTTAGGTTAGGTTAGGTTAGGTTAGGTTAGGTTAGGTTAGGTTAGGTTAGGTTAGGTTAGGTTAGGTTAGGTTAGGTTAGGTTAGGTTAGGTTAGGTTAGGTTAGGTTAGGTTAGGTTAGGTTAGGTTAGGTTAGGTTAGGTTAGGTTAGGTTAGGTTAGGTTAGGTTAGGTTAGGTTAGGTTAGGTTAGGTTAGGTTAGGTTAGGTTAGGTTAGGTTAGGTTAGGTTAGGTTAGGTTAGGTTAGGTTAGGTTAGGTTAGGTTAGGTTAGGTTAGGTTAGGTTAGGTTAGGTTAGGTTAGGTTAGGTTAGGTTAGGTTAGGTTAGGTTAGGTTAGGTTAGGTTAGGTTAGGTTAGGTTAGGTTAGGTTAGGTTAGGTTAGGTTAGGTTAGGTTAGGTTAGGTTAGGTTAGGTTAGGTTAGGTTAGGTTAGGTTAGGTTAGGTTAGGTTAGGTTAGGTTAGGTTAGGTTAGGTTAGGTTAGGTTAGGTTAGGTTAGGTTAGGTTAGGTTAGGTTAGGTTAGGTTAGGTTAGGTTAGGTTAGGTTAGGTTAGGTTAGGTTAGGTTAGGTTAGGTTAGGTTAGGTTAGGTTAGGTTAGGTTAGGTTAGGTTAGGTTAGGTTAGGTTAGGTTAGGTTAGGTTAGGTTAGGTTAGGTTAGGTTAGGTTAGGTTAGGTTAGGTTAGGTTAGGTTAGGTTAGGTTAGGTTAGGTTAGGTTAGGTTAGGTTAGGTTAGGTTAACTGGGGCGAATTTCTTGGATATGTACTCTTTGCAAACTTTTTGTACGATATTTCAGTCAAGACGTTGAAAGTTCGATGCTTTTTTAAAAATTGGTCCAGAATTTCTTTCCTTATAGTGCAAGTCGTATGACCTGAACTATTTTCTGAATAACTTTTGATTGGGTTGACAGATAAAAACCAAATTTTGACTGCATGTAATTTGTAATATTTCGAAATTAAAATGGAATCTCTCTAAAAACATGCTAAGTCAACGTAGCATGTTATGGAATGGATGAATAGGAAGGTGCTGCAATAATAGCTCACTACCTTTTCTGTTTTTTGAAGACATTTTTTGTCGATATTTTTGGGAACATTATCAGATTTTTTTAGAAAATCATAAAATGTGAAATCATTCCGACTTAGGTGTCGTCTACCATTTGACATCACAATTTTATGAAAATCATCTTTTTTTTATTTTTGCCGTACCCGATCGCTGTGAATTTTTTAAAAATCCTATATGTTGCAAAAATTCAGTGATCACTTAATATGTAAAATGGCTCATATACCCCTCATAGTTAGAATATTCGTATGTAAACCCTTACCTGTTATTATCCACAATTCTTTCAAACATTCCTCTCGTGATTTGGCTATAATGGCGGACTTGCTAATATCCTGTGGTGCCTCGAGCAAAGGAAATACCAGAGCACCCATTATCGTATAACCAATAACCATTACGACCAGACCCGGAGTGGAGAATATTAACTTGAGAGCACGGCTTAGACAATTGTTGACGATATTGGAGTTGTTATTAGATCTGTTGCTGTTGTTGCCAACTCCCGACAGGTATTTGGTATCCGTAATGTAATGTTGCTGCTGCTGCTTCTGATGATGATGATATTGCAGCTGTTGTTCCAGTTGATGTTGTTGAAGTTGTTTTAGCTGCTGTTGTTTATGCTGATGTTGGTGGTGCTGCTGTTGATGTTGCTGTAGTAGTAAATTGTTTCCGGTTTCGTTTTTCGCTTGGAAATTATTCGTATTGTTGGCCTTAGGTGTTGATTGATGTTGATGTTGCTGCTGCTGATGTTGTTGTGGTAATAGTTCTTCATCCTCTATTAAGCCCTATTAAGCCGGAAATCGCCTTTTCAACGTCCGACATTGTAAATTGCAAGTGAACAACATAAATATTTGGCTCATTGATGGATGTACATGGACGTCGTCTTTCACAGCAACAAACGACATTTAGCCGAGATTTTCTTGTAGTAAACGTTTATGCCAAAAGTAGGAAAATGCTTTCAAGTTATCGTAATTAACGTCATTAAATGCGCTTTTACAAAAAGTTTGTCAAGTTGTCTTTCAGGCAAAAATTGTGTGCCTTCCTCCTCGTAAACGTTGTGAGCGTGTCACAGCAACATTTTGATGCTTGTCACAGCCTCTTTTTGCTCGACTGGCTGTTGATTTCGTTTTTCTCTCTATGTGTGTGTGTGTACCAGTATATGCCTCTAGACTTTAGTTTAAGCCTATTATGCCTTAGGTTTTAACGCTATGCTCTTAAATCATGTCGTCTATTATTTGTCGTACTGCCAACTCTTCTATTTGCCGTTGTTGCCGCTGTCGTTGCTTGTAATGTCATTGTTAAATTGCATTGTTAAGTCTGAAATGTCGTTAGCTACCATAGCTATTATTCAGTTGTTGCAACTGCAACTGCCTCTGCTGCTGTAGTTGTCGTTGCTGACTGCCACTTTGGCATTGTTCTTAGCCATGTGTTGTAGTGCATTATTGCTCTGCTGACAGTCTGCAAAGAAAGAAAATATAATAGTGGAAATAAAAGCATGTTAAACATCAGCTCATAAGTTAGCAACAAAATTAGGTTAGCTATTTTTAGAGGGTAACTTAAATCGTAATTGCCTTAAACTGAACTTCAAAAAATAGTTAACATAAAAAAGGTAAAAAAGGTTTGCTGCTCTCAGTTTACAGACTCCAAGGAATATTAATCTCGATTATGTTACGCATTAATTAATCTGTTTTATTTTCCGTGACTACATTTTTAACGAATTCATTGCGAAAATGCGGTTTTTAAATATTTTTTTTCACTCTTTATCCCACCACCGTTTGTAACTGCAGCCTCCAAACATTTGAAGCATATGTCTTACATGTTAATTATCTTAACTTTCAACATGAATATTAACATTTTTACAACCTCTTTTTCTCCTGTCGTAACGTGACAAGGATTCTTCGCATCACATTTGCTAAGCGAGTGCGTGTGAAGGGCGGGCATAGACACTGTTAACGAGTATATGTCGTCATCATCGTTGAAGTAAATGTGCGTGAAGCATATTTAATGTTTACTACCAAACATATTTTTTTCGCTTCTCATTTTTTCTCTGAAGATAGCTCTTACTAAAATAACATGTTTAAGCCTCCGCTCAAATCCTTCAATGAGGAAGGGAGGAAATTAAGGGAAATATGAATTAATCCTGGCATACGAGCGTACATGTAAAAGAGAAGGATAATTAATTTGAATTAATTATGAGAGCTCTTGTCTAACGAAACAAAAATTACTTTCATGGCTATTAACAGGGACTAAGGGGATTATATATGTATGCAGGAGCATATGAAAAAATGGTCTGGGTATATTCCAAACTTGTCTTGACAGCTCTTGACACTTTGTGGTGTGATGAAATGTCGGCAGCAACAAAGTTTCTAATGAATTTAATGAAAACGTTTTGAATTGTCTATATCGTTTTGTGTCAAGAATCTGTCATTCATTGCGTTAAGACCTTTTGCACTGAACGTTGCCAGGAAGAGTTTAGCGCAAAGGCTTCTTGTTGCCATTGCCCCAAAGATATTTAGATTCACATTAATGAGCAGATGTAGTTAATCAATGTTCATTCATTCACTCATTCTGTTTGAAACACACATCTTCGAGATATGAATTTCTGATTAAACATAATTATGTATTTGGATGCGGCTGAGGCAGATCCTGATGCTGACGATGATTGTGGTAATGGTGTCTTCTACTTAAAATATAGCTCCGGGGTTTTGAATAAACCTAATCAATGTATGTAATGTACTTTGATGAGCAAAGGCAGCGACGTCGGGTTAATTAAGTCGTTACTCGTATATGGGGAGATATTGAGTTACTTGTGGTTAATTTATGATATGCGGAACTGAATGAAATAAGCATGTTTTAGTCGAGTAAATCAACTGAACCTAGCAAAAAAACAAACATCTCATTTTAAGTACAGGGTTTTCCAACAAGAGGTGTTATTTTGTATCAAACGGTATTTCACTTTTGAAGCTTTTATTCTTTGACATTTGACAAGTAGAAACTACACCATTACTAAAAATGGAACGATACACGATTCAACAACGCATTGAAATTTTTAAAATTCACTACAAAAATGGTGAAAATCTTGCAGTCACAGTTCGCAAAACTAAAGCATTTTTGTGTCGTCGTGAAGCACCTTGTCGGACCGCAATACAGAAATTGGTGGACAAATTCGAGCTGTTGCGACAAGTTAGTGATGTGAAGAATAAAACACGTGCACGGCGCTCAAGAACAACTGAGAATATTACTGCTGTAGCCCAAAGTGTTGAAGAAATCCCAGGTTTGTTCATTCGGTGAATGGATTGCGCTATCAAGAGGCGATTAATGATTTTTTATGGTCGGAGTTGGATGGTATTGATCTGAACAACGTATACTTTCAACAAGACGGCGCTACGTGCCACACAAGCAACGAATCCATTGCTCTGTTACGGGAAAAGTTTTCCGGACCGTGTTATCTCTCGAAGAGGTGATCACAATTGACCACCGAGATCTTGTGATTTAACACCTTGCGACTTCTTCCTTTGGAACCTAACCTAACCTAACCTAACCTAACCTAACCTAACCTAACCTAACCCAACCTAACCTAACCTAACCTAACCTAACCTAACCTAACCTAACCTAACCTAACCTAACCTAACCTAACCTAACCTAACCTAACCTAACCTAACCTAACCTAACCTAACCTAACCTAACCTAACCTAACCTAACCTAACCTAACCTAACCTAACCTAACCTAACCTAACCTAACCTAACCTAACCTAACCTAACCTAACCTAACCTAACCTAACCTAACCTAACCTAACCTAACCTAACCTAACCTAACCTAACCTAACCTAACCTAACCTAACCTAACCTAACCTAACCTAACCTAACCTAACCTAACCTAACCTAACCTAACCTAACCTAACCTAACCTAACCTAACCTAACCTAACCTAACCTAACCTAACCTAACCTAACCTAACCTAACCTAACCTAACCTAACCTAACCTAACCTAACCTAACCTAACCTAACTAACCTAACCTACCTAACCTAACCTAACCTAACCTAACCTAACCTAACCTAACCTAACCTAACCTAACCTAACCTAACCTAACCTAACCTAACCTAACCTAACCTAACCTAACCTAACCTAACCTAACCTAACCTAACCTAACCTAACCTAACCTAACCTAACCTAACCTAACCTAACCTAACCTAACCTACCTAACCTAACCTAACCTAACCTAACCTAACCTAACCTAACCTAACCTAACCTAACCTAACCTAACCTAACCTAACCTAACCTAACCTAACCTAACCTAACCTAACCTAACCTAACCTAACCTAACCTAACCTAACCTAACCTAACCTAACCTAACCTAACCTAACCTAACCTAACCTAACCTAACCTAACCTAACCTAACCTAACCTAACCTAACCTAACCTAACCTAACCTAACCTAACCTAACCTAACCTAACCTAACCTAACCTAACCTAACCTAACCTAACCTAACCTAACCTAACCTAACCTAACCTAACCTAACCTAACCTAACCTAACCTAACCTAACCTAACCTAACCTAACCTAACCTAACCTAACCTAACCTAACCTAACCTAACCTAACCTAACCTAACCTAACCTAACCTAACCTAACCTAACCTAACCTAACCTAACCTAACCTAACCTAACCTAACCTAACCTAACCTAACCTAACCTAACCTAACCTAACCTAACCTAACCTAACCTAACCTAACCTAACCTAACCTAACCTAACCTAACCTAACCTAACCTAACTTTAACCTAACCTAACCTAACCTAACCTAACCTAACCTAACCTAACCTAACCTAACCTAACCTAACCTAACCTAACCTAACCTAACCTAACCTAACCTAACCTAACCTAACCTAACCTAACCTAACCTAACCTAACCTAACCTAACCTAACCTAACCTAACCTAACCTAACCTAACCTAACCTAACCTAACCTAACCTAACCTAACCTAACCTAACCTAACCTAACCTAACCTAACCTAACCTAACCTAACCTAACCTAACCTAACCTAACCTAACCTAACCTAACCTAACCTAACCTAACCTAACCTAACCTAACCTAACCTAACCTAACCTAACCTAACCTAACCTAACCTAACCTAACCTAACCTAACCTAACCTAACCTAACCTAACCTAACCTAACCTAACCTAACCTAACCTAACCTAACCTAACCTAACCTAACCTAACCTAACCTAACCTAACCTAACCTAACCTAACCTAACCTAACCTAACCTAACCTAACCTAACCTAACCTAACCTAACCTAACCTAACCTAACCTAACCTAACCTAACCTAACCTAACCTAACCTAACCTAACCTAACCTAACCTAACCTAACCTAACCTAACCTAACCTAACCTAACCTAACCTAACCTAACCTAACCTAACCTAACCTAACCTAACCTAACCTAACCTAACCTAACCTAACCTAACCTAACCTAACCTAACCTAACCTAACCTAACTTTAACCTAACCTAACCTAACCTAACCTAACCTAACCTAACCTAACCTAACCTAACCTAACCTAACCTAACCTAACCTAACCTAACCTAACCTAACCTAACCTAACCTAACCTAACCGAATGTTATCGTGTGCACCAGCCAGACAGACGGACGGACATTGCGCAAATGACTGCATGAATATCCTGCTACGGATTTCATCCAATGTTTGGCTCTTTTTTTGCATAGCAAATATATATAGGGTGATCCAAGTAGAGATACTTTTTTCAATAGCCTTTTTTTGACAGATCACGTGTGTGTCGTGTCATGTTATTTTTGTTAAGTATTGTTTGGCATTTCATCATGGAAAGACTTACGCCTGAACAACGTTTACAAATCGTTTAACTTTATTACGAAAATTCACGTTCTGTGAGGAATGTGTTTCGTGCACTTTGCTCAACTTATGGTCAACAACCATCTGAGACGTTATCCAGATGTAAGTTTTTCCATGATGAAACGCCAAACAATACTTAACTAAAATAACATGACAGCATGACACGACTCACAAAAAAGGCTATTGAAAAAAGTATCTCTACTTGGATCACCCTATATAAGATATTTCGCTCATGGGAGGCTATAACCAATATATATTTTTAAAAATATAAGGCCGTAATAAACGAAAAACGATATCTGTAGGTACGAACCGTATACAATATATAAATATATAGTAAATTACAATAATTTCTTGAAATTGTTTATTTTCAACTCACCCTGGAAAGACATATCTTAGTAAACTCTTAGCAAATATTTATCTATTTGTTTGCTTACCTTCTCTTTCATAATTAACAAGTCCCCCATCATTAACCACGTCCTTGACCAAATATTTTGCCATTTAAACTTTATTAATACCGCCACATACTTTAAAGGTTTTGCAAATCTAAGCAATTAATCGATGATCGCACAAAGGACACCTATGAACGAAAGGATAGACGGACATTCTGCAGCCTCAAGTGAATGCATTCATAACCCTCATTATGTATTCCGTATTGCAACTGAGAGCAAGCCAAAGATGCAAAGATGGTTTTGCAAACATAAATCTCCAAGGAGGACAAACACTGTGCGTTAGTAATGATGTGGCTATCTGATGCTGATGTTGTTGCTGCTGCTATAGTAATAGAAAGCCATAGGGCTATGCCTTGTAAGGACATACACACTTTTGCTCTCAACAAAAATCCGCTTATACTGAGAGAAATCTCTAAAATCCTAAAGTTGGAGGTTAAGCTATGCGAGCTAAAAGTCTGTCTGTGTTTGGGTAAGTGAAGGCATGTTATCACTACAAATACTTAGACAGGTGGATATAATTACATATGTAATCGTATGATGTACATATGTTAGCATCTAAAGCGGGTATTCGCAATTTTGCTGTCCGTCCAGCAGCAATTTTACTTTCCGTCCACCAGCAATTTTACTGTCCGTCCATCCGCAATTATCCTTCTGTCAGTCCTTCCAGCTCCTTGTCGGTCTCTCTGGCCGCCTGCCTCACATTTACACAGATACCCATCCGTATTTCCACATATAATTTTCACAAAAAATATTAAAATAATTAAATCCTTCTTCTTCTTCACATGGCCAAATGATGTTCGATTCTCTTTTAAAAAACCCGAGTTTGGATATATAAAATTAAAAAAAGTGAAATTTCCTATGGGTAAAATTATGGTATAAAATGTTATGCTCATTATAAAGTCTCGAGTCTTTTTTTCCTGCATTTGTCCTCCTTCATTTTTTCTCTTGCATTCTTGCAATGAATTACATTTCGTTTTAGAAAAAAAAGAAATAATAAATTGTAGTGCGGAGACATACGACACATACCACACTTAACCATAGACACAAAACGGAACATTACATGTCATTATTATGTTTGAAATTTTTTCTAAGTAAAGTATTTAGGACCAATTCTACAGTTCACTATAAATTTATCTTTATATTCAGTAGAGTGCCGCCAAGCGATTTAAGTTTTAGGAAATCGGTCCTTATTCGAATGCATTTTACTGCCTGTCTACCACAACATAAGGACATAAATTCTTGCATTGGCACCCATGCACATACCATTCAAAGATTTTTAGTTGAGATGTCTTTTTTTCAAAAAAGGGGAAGAATGCCTTGAAAATCAAATGGAAACTATGCCAAAAGTGTTCTGTTGCATCTAGAGATGTTCACAAAAGAACTATATCGAAAAATTGAGGAAGGTCCTGAATTTTTCCAGTTTAAGGTCCTTAAATGTTAATTCATGAGCTACGCCGAACTACGTTTCGGTAGAGCCTCCATATAAAGGCCTCTTATAACTTGAATTCTCGACACTCTATGTAAGGACAACATGTTTAATCCTATCTGCAGAAAATGTTGAAATATATAATTTAATTTAACTATTCCTAGTAAAAATGGGCTAATCGGATTATATTTATACCCTCACTTTAGTGTGACGAGGGTATATATCATTTGCTACGGAAAAAAGTGTAACACATCGAAGGAGTGATCTAAGACCCTAAGTATGTTCGGAGGAAATCCGTTTTGGGTCATTTTAAGTCGAATGAGCAATGTCCGTCCGTCTGTCTGTCTGTCTGTCTGTCTGTCTGTCTGTCTGTCTGTCTGTCTGCCTGTCTGTCTGTCTGTCTGTGTGTCTGCTGGCTGGTGCGCACGATAACTCTCGAAAGGAGTAACCGATTGACTTCAAATTTGGTATGTGGTAATATTTTGATCTATCTCCGGATGAGTTCGAAGATGGGCCATATTGGTCTACTCCTTCTGGTACCTCCCACACAAAGGGTTAAAATTTTGTGAAATATTGATTCTTTAATAACTTCTATACTACTTATTCGAATCTTTTGAAATTCTGCACATAATATTAGTATATTAGTCGCTATTAACTCGAGAAAAATGGGTGAAGTTGGCATGCCCCTTTTGGTACCTCCCACACAAATGGACCATTTTGCATCAAAATTTAACTGCTTATAACTTTAATACAAGTGCATAAAAATGCTTGAAATTTTCTACAGTATAATGTTTTTGTAGCGCCTATAGTCCGGTAAAAAATGGGCATCATTGTACAACCCCTTTTGGTACCGCCCACACAAATGTCCCGTTTCGTACCAAAGTAAACGGCTTGTAACTTTAATACCAGTGCATACAAATACTTGAAATTTTGTACAGTGTAATGCTGTTGTAGTGCGTATAGTCCTGTAAAAAGTGGGCGTTATCACCCCGCCCCTTTTTGTACCTCCCACACAAAATGACCAAATCATACCAAAATTACATAGCTCGTAACTTTAATATACCAGTGCACATAAACGCTTATAGTTCAGCACAATGCAATGTATTTACCGAAAAATACGTGTTTTTGGAAAACCCCTTCTGGTACCTCCCACACAAATTGACAGATTTATTGGTGTAATGTTATATATTACATTACTCACAAAGTGAGGGTATACCTTAGTCGGTTTACCCGACTGAAACTTTCTTACTTGTTTTATATATGTTTTAGGTTTAGGTTTAGGTTAGGGTGGCAGCCGTATTTTTTTTACAAGCTCACATAGACCAGTTTAGGTCCCTAGTGTTACCACGGGCTGAAATGCCCCTCATCGAAACCAACCTGTTTAATATATAAATTTATCGATAGTACGAATATCAGTACTGGAAAGATCTGTTAGGCTGCCTAAAAAGGCCGACCCCAGTATATCCAGTCGTCGTTTACTCAAAGCGGGACAGTCGCAAAGCAAGTGCTCAATGCTCTCCACTTCTTCCTCATCTCCACAGCTTCGGCAGAAGTCATTGGAGTCAATACCCAATCTTTTGGCGTGTTCGCCGATCAAGCAGTGTCCCGTCAGAACCTGTACTAACGTAGACAATCGTTTCCTCTCTAGTGCGAGGAGATATTTTGACCTTCTCAGGTCATACCTTGGCCAGATTTGTCTAGCTACCCTGCAGGTGCCGATTTCTGTCCATCTATCGTTGGACTGCCTGATTGCCTCTTGCCTAAGCCAAAGCTTGCACGTGGATAGTGGCGCACCAATATATGCAAATTCTTCGAGAATTTGTAATGTCGTCCCTTTCCTAGCAAGTTCATCGGCTTTGCAGTTCCCCGGGATATCCCTATGCCCAGGCACCCATATGAGGTGTATATTAAACTGCTCAGCCATCTCGTTAAGAGATCTGCGGCAGTCGAGGGCTGTTTGTGAATTTAGGGATGTTGCCTCCAGAGAATTGATGGCAGCCTGGCTGTCCGAGTAAATGACAACGCCATTGTTGGTTACTATGTTGCGACTCAGCCACTTGGCGACTTCCCATATTGCCATTATTTCGGCTTGATATACACTGCAGGTATCTGGTAGTCTGTGAGCTATATCCAGACTAAGTTCTTCACAGTGTACTCCGAAGCCAACCTTTTCATCAAGCTTCGAACCATCCGTGTAAAAGTGGAGATGGTTTATATTACCTGGTATTCTGCCGACCCATTCATCTCTGGCGGGAATCATAGTGATGTAATTTCTCTCGAAGGTGTACACTGTTGGTATATAGTCCACTCGGTCGGTTACCATAGCACTACACTTTGATATCCTCATGTGACCATAGTTCTTGTACCTCCACATTGATAGGCAGTTTAATCTTATTGCCGCTTTGGTTGCAACTTCTCTCGCCACAATATTAATCGGCAGTATATGGAGTAGGGCTTGTAGAGACTCGGTCGCTGTAGTCCTTAAGGCTCCGCTTATGCTCAGGCAGGCAGTCCTCTGAACCTTTGTTAGTAGGTTGGTAATGGTTAGTTTGTCAGTTGCCGTCCACCATACCACAATACCGTATAACAGTATTGGACGAACTACTGCTATATATATCCAGTGGACGATTTTAGGAGAGAGTCCCCACCGCGACCCTACAGCCTTTTTGCAGGAATATAAGGCGACGTTGGCCTTCCTTACACGTTCCAATACGTTAAGTCTAAATAACATTTTCCTATCTAGAATTATTCCTAAAAATTTTGCACTTTCAGAAAAGACTAGATCTGTTCCATTTATCCGAGGTGGAGGGTCCACATGTGGGACATTATTCATCCTAGTAAAGAGAACCAATTCTGTCTTGTTGGGGTTAACGCCCAAACCGCTGCTTCTGGCCCATCTAGCCAACTTGTTCAGAGCCACCTGTAGGATGTCTCTGAGGACGTTTACGAATTTGCCACTCACTGCGATTGCCACGTCGTCCGCATATGCCACGACCTTGCAGCCACAACGTTCTAGATCTAGCAGGATTTCATTCACCGCTAGGTTCCAAATTAGTGGAGACAATACTCCTCCTTGCGGGGTCCCTCTGTTTACATACCTTGTTAGAGTTGTGGACCCTAGACATGCTGTTATGCGTCTTCTGGTGAGCAGACTTTGAATTAGTCTAATCAAACTAGTGTTAACTTTTAGATGTGAGAGTGCCGCAATTACCGCATCGGAATGAATGTTGTTAAAAGCCCCTTCTATGTCAAGAAATGCCACCATGGTGAATTCCTTGAAATGCAGGGACGATTCGATAGTGCTCACAAGTTCGTGCAGGGCTGATTCAGTAGACTTGCCCTTGTTGTAAGCATGTTGGTTCCCCGGCAGGAGTTTTGTATCCAGGTTTTCCCTAATGAAATGATCTAAAAGTCTTTCCAGACCTTTCAATAAGAACGAGGATAGGCTAATTGGTCTGAAGTCTTTTGGCCTAGTGTGTGATATCTTTCCCGCTTTAGGTATGAATACCACTTTGGTATCCCTCCATCGATTCGGGACGTATCCGCCTCACCCACCTTGCTGATTCTCCAATTATGGGCCGGCAGACCAGGATTGGAATCTTTTATTATTTCTAAGATGTCAGCCGGGTTGGAGGGCTCTTCTGTAACCCAGGTGATGGCTCTAGGGTGACTAGGGATGTTGTTTTTTTCGACAACATCCAACTGGGCACCCGGCCACACCTCACCCGCTCGACTCAGAGCAGCCTTATAAAGGTCTACTGATCTGGCATCACCGAAATATAAGAGCTTTACTCTCCCCTGATGCCATCCTGCATCGTTGCAGATTGGTGGTTTGCCCGGCATTTCTCTACGGACATCGAGGTAATGAGCCATAATGGCTGATTGTACATGACTCCATTTGTCCTTGAGGATGGATCCATCCTCACTACTTCTGTCTATAACAGCCATCACTAGACTCTCCTTCGCCACTTCATTGAAGGGCTTGATGAGTGTCCTGTTGATGGTGACATTAGGGCCTCTTGCCTTTTTCGAAGGCAGGGGTTCATCAGGTGGTCTGATTCGTTTTACTTTATTAGCCGTTAACACAGCTGAATTTGTGGCTCTTTCAGCCGACTCATTGGCCTTAGAAGCATCTATGACGCCTTTAGCCCAGGTAAGTGACTCTTTTTGTTTTTCGGTAAGAGCCGAAACCTCAACAGCCTCCAACTTCGTCAAAACTCTGAGCGCTACACGATGCTCATTGTGCTTCCGTTTTGACGGTCGGACATGACGTTTTCCCCTCACCGCACCACCTGTTGTGAGTACTTGGGGGAGATTTTCACCATTTTTGGTGTGGTCGGCTTTGGCCAAGACCAACGGACGGACAGTCGGACGATTGGGGAACCGCGCTCCATCGGAACACGAAGGCATCCCCGTCAAGAGAATTTATTTTAATTTTGTCTGTATTAGACCGTAATAGGTACTACGATGTAGGCCTTACAGACTTTGTACAGATTTTTGCTATTGCGTTTTTGCTATCCGCTATGTGATAAACACGTCCGTTCACTGCGAATGATCAGCAACGAATATATATGTTACCAACGTTCTATTTGACTTCTTTAGGTTGTAGATGCCACCTTTTTAAGCCAACACACCTGCATTTTTGGCAATAAGGGTTTTGAAAAGTCGTACATAATAATTCACATATTTGGTTCAAATGTCTATACCTAATTCCTAGAGGTAGACTAATGCAATTCCCTAACTCTAAGGTAGAGCCACTGAAAGGTTTGTGTGACATTTTTAAATCATTATTATGGAAAGAAGAGTAAAGGCCATTTGGTGGATGTGATCTCCAAGAATTTGGAGATCTTGATTTTCAAGGAATTTAATAATAATGAATTTTCAAAATTAAAAGAATAATTTTTGGGACCCATTGTTGTTGTTTTTTATTTAAAAAGGGGTCAAGCACGGCCCGAAAATATAAACCAATAACAAATATATGTAAATACTTTAAATATGGCACCTTCTCCAGCAGATGAAGTAACGACGAATTTTCGTAATTCATACTACTCGGTGAAAGTGTTCAAATAATGGTACACCTTTAAAACAGATAAAATAATAATGTATTATCAAATTTCGTACTTATTAATGGGTAAGCAAAGTACAAAAAAGATCCAACTAAGGTTGTTTTGAATTTTGAAAACCCACCCAATTTTAAGTCAAAAGGGACCGAAAAGGATAGGACTATAAGTTAATAGTAAATGTCCTCAATCGGTACTTTTGGCAAAATAGGATCCAAAATTACCAAAATATGATATGCTCTTTAAGAGCTGAAGTAATGGTTGCTACTCTAAATTTGTACTTCTGGAATAAAAGGGCACAAAATGAATAAATTGGTTTAAAAGTTAAAAAAATGTATGTATGGAATAGGTGGTAAAATGAGTATAAATAAGTTGAAATAATGAAAATTGGAGAAAAAAAAAGTAGGTTTAGGTTTAGGTTTGGGTTGTAGCCAGCTCATATAGACTAATATAGATCCCTAGTGATCTGAGCCCGTGGTACAGATGCCTCTTATCGAAATCAACCTGTTTGATAAACAAAGTTATCAATGGTACGAATATTGGTACCGGAAAGATCTGTCAGACTTCCTAGAAAAGTCAAACCCAGTATATCCAACTGTCGTTTACTTAATGAGAGACGGTACCATAGCATTGATTAATACTATCCACCTCCTTCTCATCAGCAGAGCATAGCACCACACTGTGATATGCTCATGTGGCCGTAGTTTTTATATTTCCATATTGTTAAACAGTCCAATCGTAATGTCGCTCTGGTTGCAACTTCTCTCGACACAATATCAATGGGCAGTAGTGGAGTATACGGAGTAGGGCTCAGTCGCTGTAGCCCTCAATCAAAGTAAATATTCAGACATATACTAAGCATGATATAAAAGTTTTACGGCCTGTTTCTGTATTTCTAACGAAAGTCTCAGCGAACGAAAACCAGTCACTCACTTTCGTCTGGAATTTGGTTTCTCTAAGGTTCGTTCGTTCGTTCGCCTGGCTTGACAATGACGTTAGCAATTTACCAATTGGAAAATAATGTAATTGCCAGATCAATAATTTCACAACTTCCGGTCTAAAAAAGCATATGGTCGACCTTAGAAAATACATCTCTGTATCCTTTACACTAGCGGTGGCCAAAAATCAACCCTGGGTGGGTCAGCTGAGCTGATCCAACACTCTCATTTCTTTTTCTCTCTCTCACGTCTCTCTCATTGTGCACTGATGAAATTTTCCACCTTAGCGAGCTGCCAATGTTGACTTCTTTATGCTTAAATATGTAAACATGTGTATAAAATTTTATTATTATTTAATTGTTTTTACCATAATTATATTTATATCTACTTATTTTTTGCGTTTAATTACGTTTGCTTTACATTGTTCCTATAAATCGACAAATAAAATAAATTGACTCGATCTGACATTTGTGTTCGCCCAGATGACAGCAAAGAGAGATAGAGAAACCAAAATTTACACTGAAATGATAACGTTTTCGTACGAGTTCATTATCGTGCGACTTGTCGTCGTGATGGTAGTTAGTGAAACCCAAATCAGCTGTTTGTCGTCTGACAGGCGAACGAAAGCAAAATTTTAAGTTACAGAAACAGGCTGTTATACTTAGGGGGTTAATGGGACAAATGAATCAGAAAATTTTCGAAATACGAGTATACACTTTTTGGCTTTAAGACGAGAAAGGCTCCCTGGCTGATAATAATATAGAATCTTTTAGGATTAATTTGAGGCGAAAAGGCCCAAATATTGTACCTTCTCGAAAATAATAAATAATAATCAATTTTCGTGGTCTTATGTGTTATCCAATTACGTATTTTTTAGATTTTACTGTCCACAAAAGGTGCAAATATGATACCATTTATAGAGATAGACTTATAACATAATTCCGGAATTGGAAATACAAATGGTATATTTTCAAAGAATGAAATAATAATAGGTTTTCAATATTCGTACCTTTGAACAAAAAAAAACCTAAATATACATTTTTTTAATGTAAAAATAACACTGTGAAAATACATTTATTTTCATGTGAAATTAACACTGTGCTAGTCCAAAAATATTACAGAAAGGAGTCCCTATTGATAGACCCATTTCGGCCATGCTAAATCCAGTGCCATTAGCCGTTTTTCTAAGTTAGCTCTTGTTTTCACGATATTCGACCACAAAGTTAGCTTGGTAATCAGAGAGATTTGTTATTTCGGAGGCCAAATTTTAAGTCAATGGGTTATTCCTTTCGAGAGTTATCGTGCGAGCAGACAGACAGACAGACAGACGGACATTGCTCATTTGACTTAAAATGACCCAAAACGGATTTCCGCCGAACATACTTAGGGTCTTAGGTCACTCCTTCGATGTGTTACACTTTTGGCTCGTAGCAAATGATATATACCCTCCTCTCTAAGGTGAGGGGATAGAAATGACTGGGATATGGGACTCTCTTCCTGAGGTAATCTTCCGAAGGTGGTAAAAAATGGGACCGAATATGGTACACTTTCCAGATGATATCATAAAAAATGTTTGTGATTCATACTTTTTGGCGTAAAAGGAACCGCAGAGGCAGACATTAATATCGGCTTTGGGTGACAAGGACCACAGAGGTGATATTCTTTGTAGTAAGGATAACATGGACCTCAGAAGAGATATTGTATTCAGGTTTCGACTATAACAACAAAAAGAAAAGGCAATTGATTGCTGAAAATTTTCCACAAAAAAATACCTAAGGATTGTTGGCGTTACAGCCAAGAACAGTAGTTTTTATTTCAAGCCCTTAGAGGAACTATCCCACAAAAAATTTTTGCTTAATATCCATATTATTTGCTGGATTTTTTCAGTTGTGATTTATTGTCGTTTATTTTTCTTGTGATATTATCTCAGTTAGTCCCAGGTGTCTTTCTTCCACCTTTTCGCCCCTCTTGTGTCAATATGGGCTACAAATAGTACAAATGTAGTACCCTCTACGGGAAATTTTAAATTCGTACCTTTTATGTTACGATCTCCTAGAGATAAACTACTAAAGATCTTTCGAATGTAGTCCTTTTAGGCTAGAAATTATACCAAAAAAATGGTAGAATATGGTAAATTTTCGAGAATATGATATAATATAGGATTTTAGTAATTTATACTTTTGGGGGTATAAAGGTACCTAAGACGAATGATAAAGCCGAAAAATCCGATAATAATAAGCTGAAAAAATTCCAAACAAAAAATGTTTTGCACCACTTTGAATAAATACGGACCAAAAATGGTGCAAATATCTTCTGAAAATTCAAAATTTGTACCTTTTTGGGTCAAAAGGGATAAAAAACGAAAGGAAAGTGATACCCTCTCCCCACTATAAACGAACTTTCAAAAGTGATACTTTTTTGGATAAAAATGATTCCATAAAAAAGGTCTGCATATGATCAGCTTCGATATGCTATTTTCGTACTTTTGGGTAAAAAAAACGTACATAAAATCACATATGGACAACAGAGGTGATATTGTATTCAAGTTTTGACTAAAACGCCTAAACGAACTGCAGAATGGGTTGATTGCTGATAAAATTATATTATTATTAAAAATTCCTGAGTATAATTTAATATTTCAGCCGAACTTTTGCAGAATAGACAAATATATAAAACAACACCAGTAGTTTTAATTTCAATAACAGTTCAATTTTGGTCCATTGATGTTCTCTACTAACGATCTTTCGAAGGTAGTACTTTTTGTGGCACCAAAAAAAAAATCGGCCTGAATATTGTATAGATATACATAATGGTGGGTTTTCCCAAATCTTACATTTTCGGATAAAAGGACCAAAAAGGCCGAAATAAATATACGGTTTAATGAGGATAACATGAACCACAGATGTGATGTGTCTTTAATTTTGACTAAAACAATTAAAAACGAAACGAGACACGGACTAATTGTCGATAAAATTCCAAAAAAAATCCTCCGGTAATAGTTGAAAAATTCAATTGAAATTTTGCATAAAAAATTTTAATAAAAAAGCTCGAAGCCAAATATTCCAAATCCAAGTTTTGCTAAATAACTATTTTATATAAGCGATTTTTTTTTAACACTTAGTAGTAGATCTTGCTTTAACAGCCTTGTTTTCTTGTGATTATATCTCAGCTAGTCCATGGTATCCTTCCTTCCACATCGATATGTATATGTCTGAGTGTTATTTTTTTCCTCTTCTCATGTACGATGACATATTACTACAAATTCTGTGAATACTGTCCATGACATACTTTAAGATTGTGTGTGTGTGTGTGTTTGTGTTCGAGTGTATGCGAGTGTCTATACAACCTCCCATCACAAATTCTACATCTTTTATAACGCATTATATGCTACACCTCTACATAACTCTTATGTCCTTTATAGGCGCTTCCTCCTCCACCTTTAACCCTCTCCCCACCCCTCCTTCTTCTGATGCTGAGCATGTTTCGGGGTCTTTGACAACAGAAAACTTAAATGTACAAATACAATTCAAAGTTAAACCATTATGAAATATGTATGAATGCTATATATGAGTGGATGTGTATTTGTATCTGAGTGTGTGTACTCACACACTGACACTTAGACGAACGAAGCATAGTCAGTGAATTGGAGGAGAGAAGAGAAAAAAAGAAAATAACCTTTTGTACACGAGACTATAGATGTCAACTGCACATTCTATGTATGTGAACTGATGGACAGACAGACGGAAAGGTGGACGGACAGAAGGACAGATAGACGGACGGACGGACGGCCACATACATTCTCGTCTATTGACATTAGCAAGTTTCATTTACATTGAGGTCAGTCTGCAGTTTATTACGCATACACACACACGCTCACATACCTAAGCAAAAACAGCATCTCTATCAACACTCGCTTTGTCTCTCCTCAGTTCAAGTACTCTCCCTGTTCTCTTGGTATGCCTTTCTAAGCATCTATCAGTGCAACAACAATTATATGTTCACTAACATATCCTTTTCAAAACACACCGACATACCTATGCGAGAGAGAATGAATATATGCAAATGAGTGTGTGTGCGTGCGTGGAAGTGTTTGAATCCTTTTGCCGCTATTGTTAGTTTGCCTTTGAATTGGATAATTGTGTATTGTCTCCATTTATTTGGAATTTGGTGAAATTTTAGTTGTGACAATAACCGTATTTGAATGTGTCTGTCTATCTGTCCGTCCTTCCGTCTGTCTGTCTCTATGTGTGTGTTTAAGCAAATCACCAACTCACACACAGAATGAAATTCAATTCGTCATACATTACCGTCTGTGTCCACACACCGAATCCGTTTGCGCATCACCAACACAATTCACATTCCTTTTTTCCCCATTCGCTCGTTTTGTTGTGATGGAATGTCCTTTTTGGAAATTAACATAATACGTATCTCATGGAATGGCGTTGACGGTCGGCGTTGTTGTTCAATGATGTTTGTGGCAACGACGCCGCTGTTGATGTGTTTCGTTGATAATGAGCTGCTGAGGTTTTTGTTTGGAGGAGGTAAAGGCAAAAATGGGGGGGTGGGGACACAATTTGCTGATGAATTTTTCAGACTTTCTGCATGGAGGGGACGGCTGCTGAATTTCAATGATTTATATTCGTTGCAATTGGATTTTTCGATTTTCGATTGACATGTTTGTTTTGCTTAACACAAATATTTATGATGCATTCGTTCTCTGGTCGACGAAAGGATATTAACATGGCGGGGCAAGAGATATACATATGTACGTGTAAGAGACTTTGTCATCGGGGAGAACGGGGGACAGTGTTCGGTGATATTTGTGATAGCGTGCATTATGCATTGGCTGGAATGGAATATTCATGTGAGAGTTTTTTTTTTTTGCCTGAAGGAGCAGCATAAAATTATACTGCCTTTGAAAATATGAATACGTTTTGGTCGGAACGGTTTGCTCTACTAATTAAGGTGAAACATAACTTTATAACCAAAGGAATATTCATTGATATGCATTTTCATGGCTATTCATGGCCAGACTACATTTTGTACATAACTACAGCAAACATTTTTAATTTATTTGCATAATTTGCAAAACATTCCCTTTAGCATCATTTTTGAAAACGATAAGGTAAATCCAAAAATTTTTCTTTTCCTTTTTACGAACCGATGTTAACAGAAAAATTATGAATTTTATTGAAAATGTAAGAAGCAAGAAACAAACGACGTTAAATTTGTAAAAATCGGTTCAGCCGTTCAAGAACAATTGAAAATTTCGTAAAACCCAAAAACGAATTTTTCTCAATTTTTTAAAAATTTCAAATCCCCATAAAATTTCGTAAATTTTTTTTCCAAATAAAAAATTGTAGCAATGCCTTGTTTTTCCATTTAGCAACTTTTTATAAAGTTTCTCGGCAAAAATAAATTTCATAGGATAATAATAAAAATCCTTAACCAAATTGCATTTTTATAGAACATTTTGGCAAAATTTAATTTTTATATAAAGTTTAACATAAATCGAATTTTCATAGATTTTTCTCTTAAATTTCTTAAAATTTGCATTTGTTCTAGAAAAAATCGATAAAATAATTTTTTTTTTAAATTTTTGTTAAAAATATTAAAATTAGTTTTCTTAGAAATTAAGTTTTCTTAGAAATTAAATTTCGTTGAAATCGCATATTTTGTTAAAAATAGTATGCATTAAAAAAATTCTTCAAAATTCATAATTTTTTAAAAATTTTGCAAAAAATATTTTTTTTATTGAAAATATGTGTTTTGTAGAAAATTATGTAAAAAAATTAAATTTTTGTAGCAAAATGTAATTTCTACAATATTTTGCTGAAAAATATAATTTCGACGAAATTTTCAAGAACAATTGAATTTCATGAAATTTTGTGGAAAAATTAGATTTCAACAATTTTTTTTCGAAAAATTAGAAGGAATTTTAGAAATTATTGTTTGTGTTGTATTTATTTACAAATGTATCGCTCACTTACTTCAAGAGTGACATAACACAAAATTGAAAATTGTCAAAATATGTAACTTCAAGTCCGTATTAAAAGATAAGTAACATGAATTAAGATGTTTAAAAACGCTGGTGTAATCCGAATGGTGGTTTACTTATAAACTCAATTTAGTTGGATTAATTTATAAGCATTTGAAAAATTCCCTTTTTTAAGGTACCCTCAAAAGTTTTAAATTTTGAGTTATTCACTCTTGATCGGCTACAACGTTTTAAATTATGCATCGATTTTTTTCAGAATGGTCTTATTTTATTCACGATCGATAATACTTTTATGATAAACCAGTAAGGAAAGGCAGAAAGTCGGGCGGGGCCGACTATATAATACCCTACACCTCCCTAACAATGCGATAAGGGTTATTGCGATAATAATTTGGAATAATTGGTAAATGGGTAAGAACATATATATGCGGATATATCTAATTCTGAACCGATAATCGCTAAATTAAGCAATATTCGTTCCTAAATTGAGAAACATCTTTCTGGAGAATTTTGTAATGATCGGAAGTAAAGTACAACTTTTATAGCGCTTTGTAACCAAATCGGGAGGAACATATATATGGAGCTTATATATAAATCTGAATCGATTTTCCCTGAATACTCATTCATGTAAAATAGAAACCTCTTTCTGTCGAATTTCGTACTGATCGGATATAAAATACAGTCTCTACAGCGCTTGAATGTCAAATCGGTTCTAACATATATATGGGGGCTATATCTAAATCTGAACCGATTTTCTCCAAATTTGGCAGTATTCCTTCGTGTAATAAGAAACCTCTTTCTGCCGAATTTCGCTGTGATCGGATATAAAATACAGTTTCTACAGCTATTGAATTTCAAATCGGGGGTAACATATATATGGGGGCTATATCTAAATCTGGACCGATTTTCTCCGAATTTGGCAGTATTCCTTCATGTAATAAGATACCTCTTTCTGCCGAATTTCGTACTGATTGGATATAAAATACAGTTTCTACAGCGCTTACATGTCAAATCGGGTGCAACATATATATGGGGGCTATATATAAATCTGAACCGATTTCCCCCAAATTTTGTATTGTATCTAAGTGTATCACGAGACTACTCTCTGTCAATTTTTGTACAAATCGGTTACAAAATGTTGCTTATACAGTGCATATATGCCAAATCGGAGGTACATATATATGGGAGCTATATGTAAATCTGAACCGATTTTAACGTTTCGTTGCGATCGGACCATAATTGCGACCTGTACTTTGATTACAAGAATACGTCTACAGACAGACAGACGGACATAGCTAAATCGACTCAGAAAGTGATTACAAGTCGATCGGTATAATAAACAATGGGTCTATCTCTTCTCCTTTTGGGTGTTACAAACAAATGCACAAAGTCATAATACCCTGTACCACAGTGTGGTGTAGGAAATAAATAGAAAATATATAATAATTGTAATTAAAAAAATTACTAAAATTTTCTTAAAATGTGGGATTTTCTCGCAATATCTTGTAATATATCTTTGATACCTCTGATGGGATGAAGAAATTTTAACGGATTTTCCAATAGGGATGATATGATTTTGAAATGACGTTTCGGCTATTTGTAATATGTCATGATCTGTCATTTGTCTTTCATTGTATTCAGTAGTGTTAACAATTGCATCATGGACAGAAATACGCAAGAGCAACGTTTACAAATTATCCAGTTTTATTATCAAAATAATCGTTCTCCAATTGCAACATTTCGTGCGCTAAGTCCATTTCTTTTTTAAATCCAACTTTCCAGTCGACCTTGACACCCATGAGCATCTTTTTTCCATTGACCGATTCCCGATCCGACGTACCGTTAAGGAGCTAGAGCAAAAATAAACTTTCTGTTCACATCTGAAAATGATGCTGTCCTCTTTTATTTAAATCCAATAAAAAAACAATTTCCAGTCGACCTACGACCTTAACATCCATGAGCAATATTTTAGCTCTCGTTAAGATCTATCTTTTTGCCATTGACCGATTGTGGCTATGTGACACACAGCAAATGAAACAATTGAATTGTTGCGTGAAAAGTTTGGAGATTCGATTATTTCAAGAAATTGTGATATTGAATGGCCTCCAAGAAGTTGTGATTTAACACCATTAGAATATTTCTTGTGGGGTTATTTGAAGTCATTTTCGAAATAGACCAGATTCTCTTCAAGCTTTACAAGTCAATATTGAACGTGCCATTCATGATATACGACTTGATTTAGGGGAAGAAGGGCCTGAAAATTGGGTTCATCGAATACGTTCCTGCAGAAGAAGTCGTGGAGGCCATTTGAATGACGTTTTATTTAGAACTTATCTATTGCACTTCACATTTAATAAAAACTTTTCAATTTCCTTAACAATAAGTGTTTTTTTTTCTAAAAAAAAATCATATCACTCTTATTGGAAACCCCTTCATTAGAAGAAGAAGAAGGGTACTTAATTTAGGATTATTTAAAGATTTGCTGAACCAATTACGATAAATGTTTCTCCAGTTATGCTAAAATGTATGGTTGAACCATAATTTTTTTAGAGGTTTATCATTATTTTGATAGATACACAAGTTCCATCCCAGTAATAGACCAAAAATTTCTTAAATGAAATGACCCAAGCTTTCGTTTGAGCAAACAAAATATGTTTTTACAAAAATGTGAAAATAAGTTTTAATACCGACAAAAAATATTCCAAAAAAATAACGAAAAATACTTCAGTTTATCTTCTGTTGGTCTATAGATTCACTCCTATATAGTCTCGTTCGTAGGAGGGAGAGGAAGTTCACTAGCCGCACGGTGCTATATTTTGTTTTTAAAAGAATTTGCTACAAAAAACTATATCAGTCCATATCTGAATATAGAATTGAATGCAATGGAGGCTTTGTAAGATTCGTCCCAGTCCTTTGTAACATATTAAAGGACTTTATTTAAAATTGTATTGCATATCCAATTTACTCCAATCAAGTCACATATTTTTCTAGATATTATGCTACTTTTTATCATAGTCGAAACATACACGGAGAAAAAAACAGGAAACGTTATATGTTTGGGATCAAAATTTAAGTAAAATATACTTTGGTGCAAATATTTTATATTTACATACCTGAAAAAAAGTTTGAATATCTCTCTTATCAATGTTATTTTTTTGGGAGTTTTGGTGCAAATTATCTTTAAAAACGGGGAAATATTTAAATCGGCTACTGAATTTGTTTTCCTATCTGTAGGAAAAAAGTAATTTTTCCCAAATATAATATGTTTCCAGAAAATATACTACAGAAGCGATTTTTTTTCTTAGGGTAGTTGTCAAGAAAATATAACTTCCATAATAAGATTTAAATTTTATTTTTATTTTGGTATTACTACTGAAATAATAACACTGTGGAACAAAAAATAATAATAATATGGTTCTGACAACGAATTCTGAAAGATTACGTATGGTGGTCATTTTAGAGGGGGGTCAATATTTCCCCCTTTAGCACATGGTTATGATGAATCAGCATAGGAAACCGTGTGATCCTTACATCTTAGCTACAGGATGCGTTCAGCTAATATACTAAAAACACTACAAGGAATATTTTTGTTGAACATTTTATCCCTCTAGCTTTTTGGTCCATTTTGTAGAAAAAAGTAAAAATCACCCCTAAAACAGTTGTTTAGCGAGTCAACATTTTGCACAAAAATATTTGCCATAAAATTCTACTATAAATCTTTAAATACACCAAAACTCAAAACTCATCTTAAATGCCAGAAATAAGACAAATAAATTTTTAGGTTAAGCATCAATTCGAAAAATTACGAAATTAACCTTAAAAGTGGATTTTATGTTTTGATATAATTCTGGCATTTAAGTTTAGTTTTGAGTTTTTGTGTATTCAGAGACTTATAGTAGAATTTTATGGCAAATATTTTTGTTGAACTTTATATTTGCCCTTAAACATCTATTTTATGTGCGATTTTTACCCTTCTCCACAAAAGGGACTGAAAAGACCCCTAGGTTGAAGAGCTGGAGGGTTAAAATGTTCAACAAAAATGTTCCTCGTAGTGTTGTTAGTATAGTAGCTGAACACATCCTACAGCTAAGATGTAAGGATCACACGGTGCTATGCTGATTCATCATAACAATGTGCAAAAGGCGGAAATATTCATACCCCCTAAAATGACGTACAATTTCAAAATGACGATACACGTGTATTCTTGTTTTACTCCCTCCTATCAGTATCCGTTGTCAGAACCATGTTATTTTCGAAAAAGTTTAATTTTGTTCCACAGTTTAATTTGAAAGTTTATTTACAAAGAATTTAAATTTACGAGTATTTACCGAGAATTTAAATTGAAAAATGTATGATATTCTTACCAACATTTCTGCTCATTACTTATTTAACTACAATTATAACATTAATGATATAGAGAATACCATTGTTGGTTTCTTTCCTCGTTCAAATATTTATATCTCACTCAAGTACACACGAAATTATAGGTTACATTACCGGAGCAAGAAAACAAAACCACAAATGGAACTATTTGAAGCTATTCAAAAATTTAAATTAAATTAGAATCATTAGAAATTCCTTTTCATGATTTGTTAAAAACTCAATGTTCTACATTGAAAGCACGTCTGCACGCGGGGTATGTGTGTGTGAGTGTCTGTGAGTATACGAGTGTGTGGGTATGTAAATTTATTTGTTAAATAAATCAATGTTTATTTAATTTAGCAGGGCAAACGACAGAAATATCAACTCATACTCTTTACCACATACTCATACATACGACAGTATAGTATGTGTGCATATGTATATGTAGACTGCCACGCATGTCGAGACTTCCACTCTGTTTGTTAAGTAAAAACAACAATTAATTAAAACTCTGAGGTTTCAACTGAAACACAAATATAATTTCGATTTAGTTGAGAGTTAAAAGAACCCAAAGTCAGAAGCTGTCGAAGCAGTAGCAGTAGCGGTAGCAGCAGCAGAAGTTGCTGCAGCTGCTTTGGAGGAAATCCAAATGAAAATTCATTACGTGACTCTAGATCACGCCAGAATGAAAAATACATATCACGTCGGTGTTGATGGTTTTCCTTCGTACATACTCCTACAGTAGCTGTGTAAGGGAAATTGTCAGTGTGTAAGCGAGTTCTCGCATATTGGTAGTAGTGACATGTTTTCATCACTAACTCAGACGGACACACAAACTCACAGACAGCGAGATGAGCTCCCAAGCCCAGGCACGCATGGCATCTCACACTATTCCGGCCACACATGCTCGACACTATGAAATTTAATACACATGCACAGACATGAATTTATTATGAAGTAAATTTACACAAAAACACACACATGCAATCTTGCCCACCACAACATATACATACATGTATAACTTTTGGAGGAGACTCAGCTTTATATTATCAAACAACAGACAAGGAAACCGGTATTGTCTGTATGTGTATGCCGCTACATGTTGCATACCAAGTTTTGCACCTCGTTCTCTCTCTCATCCCTACTCAGGGCTCACGTTCTTGCGAACACGCTCATTGGAGGTTGTTGAACATACGAGTACACTCCATATCTCTTCTGTAACAATCAAAGCCATAATGGAAACCTGCTTTAAAAATTAAAGTAACTTTGGCATTGTTTTCCGGCTCTTGTGTGTGGTTGTATGTGTATGCATGTGGCATAGAATAACGCATAATTGTTATGCCATTCACACAATTCAACAAAAAAACACAAATGTGTGTGTTTGTGGTCGTTGAGAATGTGCCAAACATAAAACTCACATACACTTCAACTCATACAAAATGTGCTCTGTGTTTCAACGTTACTTTCATAGCCACTCACACACTCGCTCTCCCTCTCTTCATATGTGAGGGCAATTTTGTTTTATTCTTTAACATTACTGGATGTTCTCAGTGTGCGTGTGTAAAGTAACATTGAGCTATGTTTGTTTGCTAAAAAAAGAGTTGTTTTGTTGCATTTGTTACATACTTTTGTTGGCATCAAAATTCCATTGTTGAAATACTTTACTTTGTCTTTCTCTCTCTGCCTCTCCCTCCAAAAGTGTGAGTTTTGGATTTTTAACGTTATTCATTTCATTGCAAACAGTGGGTGTAATGAGATGAATACACCAACAAAAACAAAAATCTGAACTATAGCCTCATCATTAGGGAAATATAATATACGAAATTATCATATTTGGCCGAAAGTCACTAAAAAACCAGTAAGGAAAGACAGAAAGTCGGGCGGGGCCTACTATATTATACACTACACCTCCCTAACAATGCGATAAGGGTCATTGCCATAATAATTTGGAATAATTGGTAAATGGCTAGGAACATATTATCTAATTCTAAACCGATAAATTAAACAATATTTGTTCCTAAATTGAGAAACATCTGTCAGCCAAATTTTGTAATGATCGGAAGTAAAGTACAACTTCTATAGCGCTTTGATACCAAATCGGGAGGAACATATATATGAAGGTTATATCTAAATCTGAACCGATTTGCCCTGAATGCTCATTCATGTAATAAGAAACCTCTTTTTGTTGATTTTCACACTGGTCGGATATAAAATACAGTCTCTACGCCGCTTACATGACAAATCGAGTGTAACATATGTATGGAGCCTATATCTAAATTTGAACCAATTTCCCTGCAATTTGGCAGTGTTAATTCATGTAATAAGAAACCTCTTTCTGCCAAATTTCGTACTGATCTGATATAAAATACAGTTTCTACAGCGCTTACATGTCAAATCGGGGCTAATATATATATGCGGCCTATATCTAAATCAGAACCGATTTTGACCAATTTCAATAGGGTTCGTCCTTGGGCCAAAAAATAGCACTGTGTCAAATTTCATCACAATCGGATCATAAATACGACCTGCACTTTGATCACAAGAATACATGGACAGACAGACAGACGGACATGGCTAAATCAACTCAAAAAGTGATTCTATGTCGATCGGTATAATAAACTATGATTCTATTTCTTCTCTTTCTGGGCATTACAAACAAATGCACAAAGTCATAATACCCTGTACCACAGTGTGGTGTAGGGTATAAATACGGAATTGGAAACTATGCAACACAATTTTTGTCGAAGGGCTGTGCATAAGCTTATCTGGTGTAATATGATATCCTAAACACGAAATAAAAAATATTTAAAAAAATGTTTAAGGCAAATTTTTGTTTTTAAACAAATTTTCTTTAAAATTCCCATTTTCTTGGAATGCGTCTTAAGTATTTGAATCATATATGGGTTGGCGACATCATCGGACCATACTTCTTCGAAATGAGGCCGGTCAGGCAGTTACTGTGAATGGTGTTCGCTATCGTGAGATGATAACGAACTATTTATGGAAGATATGGATGTGGACAATATGTGGTTTCAACAGGACGGTGCCACTTAACACACAGCTAACGAAACAATGGCTCTTTTGCGCAACAAATTCAATGGTCGTGTTATCTCACGTCGTGGCGATGCCTATTGGCCGCCAATATCATGTAATTTGACACTGTTGGACTTCTTTTTTGGGGTTATTTGAAAGAATAGGTGTACGTCGATAAGCCAGCAACAATTCAAGACAATTCAATGATATAGCTCCCCTATTTAGCAGAAACTTTGCCGTTTGTATTCTTTTTTGACAAGAATTCATCACAGCAACAATTTTAGCAAATCGGTCCATAGTTTGTTATAGTCGCCCTATAGAGATCACAGCAAAATATACGTATTTAAGCCATAAATACCATATTTTCTAAAATTTTAAGTGAATCTTTGCAGTTTGTATTTGATTAAGACAAGAATTCATTGCAGTAAAAAATTTTTGAATCAGTTCATATATTGTTATAGTCCACATATAAATGTCGCTCCCAAAAAGGCTTATTTAAGCCATAAACACCACATTTTCTAAGAAATTTAGCTGAAACTTTTCAGTTTATATTCTATTTTGGCAAGAATTCATCTCAATATAATTTATACAAATATTATTTTGTTGTAGTCCCCGTGCAGATGTAGCTCTCAAAAATGCTATTTTAAGCTATAACTACCACATTTTTCAGGTGAAGAGTTTGACTAAAGAAGTTGCGGCCTAAATTTGGCTAAAAATAGCAGCGTTTACTTAAACAAAAAGAATCGTTTCATGATTTGCTCCACATCAAAAGATTTTTCCAGTAATAAAAATGAATGCAATGCATGGCGGAGGGTATATAAGATTCGGCATGGCCGAACTTAAGGTTTTTAATTGATTTTCACTAACAATATTTGGCAAAATTGTAGCCACGGTAAATCGGAACAGCTTTTGTGAACACAACAATAAAATCAAAATGTGTCTAGGCACCCTAAATAGGTCACAAAGACCACATTGTAACTCAAAAATGTTACTGTTTCACTATTTTGTATCTCTAAAAAAAACATTTTTTGAGCGCCCCAGTAGGCGAGTTGGTAGCGTACTCGCCTATGAGTTTGGGGGTCGTGGGTTCGATTCCCACCAGAGGCTCTGGTCTGTCGCTGCAAAATTTAGCCATATGGTCTTTGTAACCCGGCCTTTCCCTGGACCTTAAAATTAGAATATAAATTTACTTTGTATTGTAATTCATATAAATAAATAAATAAAAAACATTTTTGGTGTAGGGTAGGCACAGCAACTTTGTATATATTGTGTAACATATTATATATAAATTTTGCTGGAACATATTAACCCTCTAGCTCCCCCACATAACGGCCTATTTTAACAAATCGTAAAAAAACACCCCTAAAATGGGGAGAGCGAGGATGAAATGTTCTACAAAAATGTGTGCCCTAAAATTGTACTATAGATGTCAGAACACACCAAAGCCTTTAACGTAAAACAAACACCAAAAAATAGTCAAATTACAGTAAAACCCATCTGTACTGACTTATACACGTATACTCGTATGGCTTCGACAAACTGGGTCGTATGAATAACATTGCTGTTCCAATATTCCAAAAAGGGTGTTTTTTGACTAGAATTTTGCTATTTTTGGTGTTTGTGATAAATTTACATAGTTAAGCGGTCTCACGAAGTCTGAAATAGCTGTTGGACAGTAACATTTTTCGGGGGGCCCATTTCAGAATGTCACATTATAATTATGATTTCTGAGAGTTGTGAGAAAATGTGTTCCATTTTCGAATTTAAACTAAAATTCGCTCGATTCTTTCACGAGAGCATCTGATCTCAAGACCTACTTTACCTACTGAAACTATATAAATAAACATTAGTCTAAGTCCACCTGTGCTAGAATGGTTATATCAGTAGGTTGTTAGTGCGATTCTAATCTACGGATGTGTAGGGAGGAAATGTGAGGTATAGAGCTATACTCGTAGTAAGATAACAGCAAAGTTTCAAAACTGCGTTGCAATCGGTATCACAGGTACACGCGGCCGGTATCTCTTGACATCACTCTGTTTGTAAGACCCGTCAGGTACGCACTTGGCATCTATCAGTCAGCTGTACTATTGCCTAGAGTTGTGTAGTTCGTAAACCAGTTCAATTAAATGGGTCACTATACTAAACGGTACTAACTAGTTCACACAACTCTTTCATTTCAGCTCAGTAGTTCACCATGTATTTTTCTTCAACCATGTCATTTCGTTCTCTCATCTCAGATGTTGTGTGTTATTTCCATTTTTATGCCATCATGAATGTAGGGTTCTACCTAAAGAAACCATTTTGTATATTCAACGCATTCCATCCATTATTCCAATCAGATTCATTTAATCGCAGCTAATTTGAACTGGTGATCTACTGAATGAAATGAGCTGTTGAACTGAAGGGAGCTGGTGAACTAAAGTGAGCTGGTGGACTAAAGTCAGCTGGTGAACTGAAGTGTGCTGGTGAACTGAAGCGAGCTGATGAAATAAAGTGAGCTGGTGAAATAAAGTGAGTTGATGAACTAAATTCAGCTGATGAACTTAAGTGAGCTGGTGAACTGAAGTGAACTGCTGAACTGAAGAAAGCTGGTGAACTGAAGTGAGCTGATGAACTGAAGTGAGCTGGTGAACTAAAGTTAGTTAGTAAACTAAAATGAGCTGGAAAACTAAAGTGGGCTGGTGAACTAAAGAGAGCTGATGAACTAACGGGATATGATGGAGTATATGCACGAACTAGTTCATTCCATTAAACTGAACTAAAGTGAGCGATCACTTAAAAGAACTAAAGTCTCCAACTCTAACATCTCGTTGGCGCTGTATAGTTAGTCGCAACATAAATCGACTTGAGGACCTTGCAGAAGATATGAATAAGCCTAAGATAAGTCATTACTTTTTTTTAAAGGGATAAGCTTTACCATTTATTTCTGGTTGGGTGGCTTCGGTGATAGCATCCCAATAGGTAATGCTTCGATAACATAAAGTTGTGTAATCACATGGGTAAGTTATTCATCCCCATGATGAAGATCTTCGTCGTTCGAGGATGTGATGAGAAACACTGCCGAAGTACTGAAGACGTCATTTTGGAGACCTCCTACTTCTCATCTAATTGCAGATACTTGTGATGTAGTCAGAAGATCTGTATAATCAGCAGATTATTACTAATAAAATATCCAATAATTGGCACTTGTAGTTGAATAGCTACTGTCGTAGATTCCCAACAGGTACTGATTTAAAAATATTAATTTTTACTATAAGTCGGTTAAGATCTTTATCCTCAGGTAAGTGGTCCTTCGGTGGCATGATAAGCACCTTGCGCATCTGCCTCAAGGGGCAAAGATTATTCACAAATTGAAAGTAGATTGATTCCTACGGTAGCATCTCAGAAGACACTCCTTTGAAAACATTAAGTTGTATCTACAGAGCTACAGGCTAAGATTTTATTCCTTATGTAAACTATTCATCGAGGACATAATGAGACGCTCTGTCGCAGGGTGTCATGTAGGCAGGTTTAGATATTCCTTTATTGAGTTTCGCTGACATTCAACGACCACACTGTCGCTGCATAGTCAGCCACGCTTTATAAGCTACCCGAAAAGTTAATTTGTAGGTTCTGCAAGTGCTACCTGCGAGCGAATTGAGGAACTTTGTTCTTATTTCTCCTCTTATAGTAGATTCCTATGGCGTATTCAGAAGATCTGAATATGCTGTCCGATCTAACAGCAAGTACCTTTGTACAGCTGGTGGTCGGAATTGTTATTTGAGGGAGTTTCACATTTAGATGTAGCCGCACTTCTTCAGTGAACATTGTGCGGTGGCTCATATTTGTTGACAAGGGAAACATCAGATAATCAGATCACATATATCATCAATTTAAGACCGCATGCCAGAAACGTCTGTATAGCTTACGACTGCAATGTCGTTAGGGAGGAGATTTGGAGAAAGGTTGATTTTAAGCAGGGCCGGAGATATAATCTCACATCTTGGAACTCCCTGTCCCTCACTGGCGTCTACAAGTAAAGTTTACAATCATACGTTACAACCTTGGTAGGATGGCCGTTTTGGTAATATTCTCTATATATGATGATATGTCGTGAAAAGCAGTAGCGGTACTATGGAGCTTGCGGAAGCCATGTTGATGATCGACAATTAAAAAATGTCCAGTTATACTCGAGAGAAGCAGCGACCCAAGCGTCTTCGCTACAGCCACGAGAAGTTGTATTTGTCTGTAGGATCCCCACTTGCCTGGCGCAAGCACTATGTCCATTTTCCGAACATCGAGTATTATTAAAGTGGCTGGTTAAGGGTTTTCGTTAGGTATTGAACGTCCGGTATGAATAATTGGATCAATATCGTAAGACGACTCAAGCGCCTTCGCTACTGGCGACACATTTTTACCCAATTTCAATGTCGGTAACAATCCGGACATTTACAAGACAAGTTTTTTTAGAGCGGAAAACAGATATTTTGACAATTACAGCAACTTTACAGACTATAAAATGTGGTGGTGTCACCAGACGATTACGGATTACTTTGCAGAAGTGGACAGATGTGCGGGAAAAAGCAGTGACATAGCCGCCAACCGCTAAGTTATGCAGTTCTATATTTGCCGTCCCATATTTGACATTCAATATATGAGTCTCTAGAGTGAAATTCACATGTGATGGGTCACAGAAATCTAGGAACACATTGTATCTTTAACAACTGTATAATCTGCAGGTGTGATTCAGATTTGTCTCCTGTATTTACCAATTAGGCATTTGGGAACTTTCTAGGAACTACAATTTCCACATATACAATCACAGACGGACAAAATATGTTAAACAGATGTGATATTAGAAAATTTAGTATTTTATTCACATTCATAAGTACAACGTTTGCGATTCCTTAACACCCACTGTACCCGATATTATATTTTATTCGTTTAGAATATGTTTTTTCGCTTGTTTATTTGCCCTCAAATTACGACGACAAACGATTTGTTAAAAATGCGTGCAAATGTCATTTAGGGGCATACATATGTACATACATATGCTGAAGTGTAAATACTTTGAAAAACATTTGAATATTTAAAGACTTTTATTTTTCGTCCGTACAACAATTTCCCTGGAATTTAAAATTTTTTCAAATCAAGGCGTGTAATGCAAACATTCTTTGCACGCACTGGAATTCTGGAAGATACCAAATATTATACACTTCACAAATACTTTTTGCACAGATGAGCTTTGTTCTCATTTTAATAGAATTGCAAATGTATTTGAGTTTTTGTGTCAAACCATGAAAAACCAACAAAAAAATCAAATTCCAAGAATTTGATAAAGTTATTTAGAAGCCTATGTCACAAATGGTTCGCAAAAATATCCAACACATTCATTTGAAAATATTTTAGCTTGTATACTTTTTTGCAGGAAATTGCCAACATTGTCACATTAATATACTCGTAGTCGTACTCTTACCTGATATACCAGGTGGCGCAAAAGTAACCTTTCGATGTTTTTTGGCTGTAATTTAAAAAATTATTGGTCAAATAAATAGTCAGCAATATTCCGCGTTCTGGAGAAGTGTAGCGTAATATTGTTTATTAACGTGTATTTCGCATGTGTTTACTACACAAATGTCAAAACAGAACTGACATTAGGGGCATCGCAAAATTTATAGCATTTTCTGATAGGAGGATTACTTTTGCGCCACCTTGTACATATAAACGACAACAACTATGAATTTATATTTGATTTTCTCTACATTTTTACCGTTTTGGTGATAAATATAAAATTCAAATGATTTGGTTAATAAAAACATTTATTGTCGTCCATTTTATGATGCCTATAAAAGGAGTGAATATTATTGGGATTTTCTTAAGCGAATTGATAAGCTATGGGGGTTAAGAGGTTAGTACTTTATTGAGTCTATAAATATGAATGTAAAATTTGACAAAAGTATTTACATTCTTTCTATGGCAAGTTTGAAGGCCAACATTTATAGCTTAATGCTTCTATAGAAATAAAAACCTCAGCTGTCAACTTCGTTATAGAGGAAGTCCTCATAGGATGACTTTTCTGCAGAAGAAGAGGGCAGAGGTCTACTTTAGAATAGAGAAATACCTCATAGCTCAAATCCAGTACATTGGAAGATCTCAGATATTGAATCTACTATAGAGAAATATCTCAGACATAGACTCTAGTAAGTAAAATCTCAGATATCGACTCTAGTACAGAGGAAAATCTCAGAGATTGACTCTAGAAAAGATAAAAATTTTAGAGATAGATTCGAGAATAGAAGAAAATTTCAAGATATCGACTCTAGAACAGGGGAAGATCTCAGAGATCGACTATAGTATAGAGGAAGATCTCAGAGATCGACTCTGGTATAGAGGAAGATCTGAGAGATCGACTCTAGTTTAGAGGAAGATCTCAGAGATCGACTCTAGAATACAGGAAGATCTCATAGATCGACACAAGTATAGAGGAAAATCTCTAAGATTGACTTTAATATAGAGGAAGATCTCAGAGATTGACCCTAGAATAGAGGAAGATCTCAGAGATCAACTCTTGTATAGAGGTAGATCTCAGAGATCGTATCTAGTATAGAGAAAGACCGCAGAGATTAACTCTGATATAGTATGTATAGAGTCGATCTCAGGATCAACTCCAATATACAGGCTGATCTCAGAAGTCGACTCTAGTATGGCGGAAGATCTCAGAGATCGAATTTAGAATAGAGAAAGATCTCAGAGATCGACTGTAGTATTGAGGAAGATCTCGGAGATCGACTCTAGTATAGAGGAGGACCTGAAAGATCGAAGCTAATAAAAAGGAAGATCTCAGAGATCGATTCTAGTATAGAGGAAGATCTCAGAGATCGACTATAGTTTAAAGGAAGATCTCAGATATCGACCCTAGTATAGAGGAAGATCTCAGAGATCGACTATAGATTAGAGGAAGATCTCAGAGATCGACTATAGTTTAGAGGAAGATCATAGAGATCGACTCTAGAACAGAGGAAGATCTCAGAGATCGACTCTAGAATAGAGGAAGATATCACAGATAAACTCTAAAATAGAGGAAGATCTCAGAGATCGACTCTAGAATAGAGGAAGATCTCAGAGATCGATTCTAGAATAGAGGAAGATCTCAGAGATCGATTCTAGAATAGAGGAAGATCTCAGACATAGACTATAGAGGAAGATCTCAGACATAGACTATAGAGGAAGATCTCAGAGATCGACTATGGAGGAAGATTTAAGAGATCGACTCTAGTTTAGAGGAAGACCTCAGAGATCTACTCTAGTATAGAGGAAGATCTCAGAGATCGACTCTAGTATAGAGGAAGATCTCAGAGATGGACTCTAGAATGGAGAAAGTTCTCAGATATCGACTCTAGTATAAAGAAATATCTCAGAGACCGACTCTAGTATAGAGGAAGATCTCAAAGATCTCGGATATCGACTATAGACTAGAGAAAGATCTCAGAGATCGACACTAGAATATAGGAAGACATCAGACATCGTCTATAGAGGGAGATCCCAAAGATCGACTCTAATATAGAGGGAGATCTCAAAGATCGACTGTAGAGTAAAGGAAGATCTCAGAGATCGACTCTAGAATAGAGGAAGATCTCTGAGATCGTCTCTAGAATAGTGGAAGATCTCAGAGATCGTCTCTAGAATAGAGGAAGATCTCAGAGATCGTTTCTAGAATAGAGGAAGATCTCAGAGATGGACTCTAGTATAGAGGAAAATCTAAGAGACCGCCTCTAGACTAGAGAAAGATCTCAGAGATCTTATTTAGAATAGAGGAAGATCTCAGATCTCGACTCTAGAATAGAGGAAGATCTCAGAGATCTAATCTAGAATATTGGAAGATAACAGATGTCGACTCTAGAATAGAGGAAGATCTCTGAGATCGACTTTAGAATAGAGGATTATCTAAAAGATCGTCTCTAGAATAGAGGAAGATCTCAGAGATCGACTTTAGTATAGAAGAAGATCTCAGAGATCGACTCTAGTATAGAGGAAGATCTCAGAGATCGAATTTAGTTTAGAGAAATCGACTCTAGTATAGAGGAAGATCTCAGAGATCGAATTTAGTTTAGAGAATTCGACTCTAGTATAGAGGAAGATCTCAGAGATCGACTCTAGAATAGAGGAAGATCTCAGAGATCGACATTAGAATAGAGGAATATCTAAGATATCGACTGTAGTATAGAGGAAGATCTCAGAGGTAGACTTTAGTATAGAGGGAGATCTTAGAGATCGACTTAAGAATAAAGGAATATCTAAGATAGCGACTCTAGTATAGAGGAAGATATCAGAGATCGACACTAGAATAGAGGAAGATCTCAGAGATCGACTCTAGTATAGAGGAAGATCTTAGAGATCAACTCATGTATAGAGGAAGATCTCAGAGATCGACTCTAGTATAGAGGAAGATCTCAGAGATCGACTCTAGTATAGAGGAAGATCTTAGAGATCAACTCATGTATAGAGGAAGATCTAAGAGATCGACTCTAAACTAGAGGAAGATCTCGGAGATCGACTCTAGAATAGAGTAAGATCTCAGTGATCCACTATAGTATATAGGAATATCTCAGAGATCGACTCTAGAAAAGAGGAAGATCTCAGAGACCGACTCTAGAATAGAGGAAGATTTCAGAGATCGACACTAGAATAGAGGAAGATCTCAGAGATCGACTCTAGTATAGAAGAAGATCTCAGAGATCGACTCTAGTATAGAGGAAGATCTTAGAGATCAACTCAAGCATAGAGGAAGATCTCAGAGATCGACTATAAAATAGAGGAAGATCTCAAAGATCGACTCTAAACCAGAGGAAGATCTCGGAGATTGACTCTAGAATAGAGGAAGATCTCAGTGATCCACTATAGTATATAGGAAGATCTCGGATATCGACTCTAGAATAGAGGAAGATCTCAGAGATCGACTCTAGAAAAGAGGAAGATCTCAGAGATCGACTATAGTAGAGAGAAAGATCTCAGTGGTCGTCTCTAGAATAGAGAAAGATCTCAAAGATCGTCTCTAGTATTGAGGAAGATCTCGGAGATCGACTCTAGTATATAAAGGATGATCTCAGAGATCGACTCTAGCTTAGAGGAAAATCTCAGAGATCGACTCTAGTATAGAGGAATGTCGCAGTGATCGACTCTGGTAGAGAGATGGAGATCTCTGAGATCGAATCTAGTGCAGATGAAAATCTTAGAGGCAGACTATAACATACTTAAAGTAGAATCTAGTATGTAGGAAGAACTTAGAGGTCGTTTCTAGTATAGTGGATGAGCTCAGAGGTCGACTGATTGAAGTTTCTATATACGTCTATACGCCTATACGTCTACCCGTTATTCGTCAATCTGGCTGTCAAGTGAGTTCTCATTCATTCATTTACTCATTCTCCTCAGTCTTTTTTGATGAAATCTGTTGGACTTTGTAAACTTCCTGCTCTATTTCTTCCCCAAGTCATGTGAGTGCGTATATAAGTTCTAATTAAAGGACATGACACAAAAACTCACTAGAGAGACAGAGAGAGGGAGAGAGAAAGTGTAAGATTCATTTTAGTTAATTTTTCACTTGACTTTTCATTGCACTTCCTCGACAAAGGCAAGTGCATGTTTCGCTCTCGCATAAGTATATCATTTCAGCACCTCCTTTGTCATATGCAAATTTCTGCAATGTTTCCTCTTCCTCCCCGTTTACATCATCATCTTATCCTCATTTTTAATCTTGCCTAGACTGTTGTCTTTCTCCTGTTCCTCCTCCTCCTCTATTCGCCCATTTGCGTGAGAGTGTTAATATACTTAAGCAAAAAAAAAGAACAAAAAACTTAAATGCAAAACAAATTAAAAACTTTGATTAAATGTGAGAAACTACTCAAAAAGTTGAACATAAACTGCTGTGAATAGAAAATAGAGATTTTTTGTGCCGCAGCGATAAGAAGCAGCAAAAGAGAGGAGAAAATACTGAAGAAGTCCTTTGAAGGCAGCCAGCAAAACGTTGTAATAAAGTCAAGTGAGTTACAAATAAAACGCTCAAAAATGTTATTAAGTGTCTTCTAATAATGACAAAAGGGGCGCTAAAATGTTATTAAAAAGACAGCGAAAGGATTTTAGTGGTAAATGTGATAATAAAGAAGTCAAAAGGACTTCGGCAACAAAGAGACCAAAGGACGCAAAGTAATAAAAATAGACGATAGAAAAAATCGTTTATAATGACCTCATTTTTAAATAACTTTTCCTGCAACTTTGTCATACTGGTAAAATAGGTGAGTTTGTGTCTCTGTTTTGAAGATAATAAACTAAATTCGATGAAGTGAAGGCTATACACTTTTATTTCATTTCATTTTTCATTGCATTTCATTTATTTCAGTCTATGGATACATAATCCTTACAGACTACAACTTAAAACTAAAAATAAATTTAATCTAATAAATTAGTAAAATTATATAATGAACTAGAAAAATCTAAATTAGAACTAGATATTCTATTATATTCATTCAAAGCCCGAGTAATAGGTGCATTGATTGAATAATTACTTCGCAGAATCGGTACATAAAACATTAAATGTTATGAAACTAAGTAGATTTATGACATTAGAGTAATTTTTCTTCAGATTGATGTGAGATAAATGAGAAAATTGGTTTAATTTCAAGACTGAAGGAAAGACAAATAAATTCGTTTGTGAACTGTGGCACTGGCAAGTAATTAATTAGACGATCTCTGAGATCTTTCGTCAAACAAGCGCCGACATCAAACATTACTTCAATACGAGAGCCGATCTAGGAGATTTTCCCCTATACAAGAGTCAATCACGATCGATCTTCGAGGATTTCCTCTTAAGTAGAGTCGATCTCTGAGATCTCCCTCTATACTAAAGTCGATCTCTGAGATCTTCTATGCTAGAGTCGATCTCTGAGAACTTCCTCTATACTAGAGTCGATCTGTGAGATCTTCCTCTATACTAGAGTCGATCTGTGAGATCTTCCTCTATACTACAGTCAATCTGTGAGATCTTCCTCTATACTATAGTCGATCACTGAGATCTTCCCCTATACTAGAGTCGATGTCTGAGATCTTCCGCTATTCTAGAGTCGATCTCTGAGATCTTCCTCTATACTAGAGACGATCTCTGAGATTTTCCTCTATATTAAGACGATCTCTGTGATCTTCCTCTATACTAGAGACGATCTCTGCCACCTTCCTCTATCCTGAGATCTTCTAGAGTCGATCTCTGAGATCTTCCTCTATCCTGAGATCTTCTTCTATACTAGAGTCGATCTCTGATATCCTCCTCTATACTAGAGTCGTTTTCTGAGATCATCCTCTATACTAATCTCTATCTCTGAGATCTTCCTCTATACCAGAGACGATCTCTGAGATCTTCCTCTATACCAGAGACGATCTCTGAGATCTTCCTCTATACCGGAGTCGATCTCTGAGATCTTCCTCTATGCTAGAGTCGATCTGTGAGATCTTCCTCTATACTAAAGTCGATCTCTGAGATATTCCTCTATACCATAGTCGATCGCTGAGATATTCCTCTATACCATAGTCGATCTCTGAGAACTTCCTCTATACTAGAGTCGATCTCTGAGATCTTTCTGTATCCTATAATCGAGCTCTGAGATCTTCATCTATGCCAGAGTCCATCTCTGAGATCTTTCTCTATACTAGAGTCGATCACTGAGAGCTTCCTCTATACTAAAGTCGGTCTCTGAGATCTCCCTCTATACTAGAGTCGATTCCTAAGATCTTCCTCTAATCTAGAGTCGATCTCTGAGATCTTTCTGTATCCTATAATCGAGCTCCACGATCTTCATCTATGCCAGAGTCCATATCTGAGATCTTCCTCTATACTAGAGTCGATCACTGAGATCTTCCTCTATCCTAAAGTCGATCACTGAGAGCTTCCTCTATAGCAAAGTCGGTCTCTGAGATCTCCCTCTATACTAGAGACGATCCCTAAGATCTCCCTCTATACTAGAGTCGATCCCTGAGATCTCCCTCTATACTAGAGTCGATCCCTGAGATATCCCTCTATACTAGAGTCGATCCCTGAGATATCCCCCTATACTAGAGTCGATCTCTGAGATCTTTCTCTATACTAGAGTCGATCTCTGAGATCTTCCCCTATACTAGAGCCGATCTGTGAGATCATCCTCTATGCTAGAGTCAATCTCAGAGCTTCGTCTATACAAGAGTCGATCTCTGGGATCTTCCTCTAATCTAGAGTCGATCTCTGAGATCTTCCTCTATACAAGAGTCGATCTCTGAGATCTTCCTCTATACTAGAATTGATCTCTGCGATCTTCCTCTATACTAGAGTCTATTTCTGAGATTATTCTCTATACTATAGTCGATCTTTGATATCTTCCTCTAAATTAGGGTCGATCTTTGAGATCTTCATCTATATTGAAGTCGATCTTTGAGCTAATCGATGCTAGAGTCGATCTCTGAGATCTTGCTCTACACTACAGTCCATCTCTCAGATCTTCCTCTTTGCTACAGTTGATCTCTCAAATCTTCCATCATACTGTAGACACGTTTAGGTTTTTATTAGCCTATAAAAAATACCATTGCCTGTTTCTTCTATATCTATCCTTAATTTCTCATTTCCCTTCATTGACTTCAATTCAGTTTTCTCCAAAAACCCTAATTAGTTTCGAAACCAACAACTGACTAATATATTGAGCAACTACAACCTAAATTATTCTTCAGAATCCGCAATTGCCTCAATACACAATGTACAGCAATGGAGATGACATCTTAAATTTCCCGGGAATTATATACGCTTTCATGGTCACTTCATGGAAAATGTTAAACAAAAGAGAATTGAAGTAACTGTCATGTAACGTTATAGTTAATATAAATGACTTAATTGTTGATTCGTTGTTGAATATTTGAATAGCTACACCATCCTTTCTCTTCGCCTCGTTCTTTGCCATAAGCTGTCTGATTGTGGCGTGGGCTGAATTCCTTGCTGCAAGTGTCAATTGTCTAGCGTTCACATTTTGGCGCCTGTCTTGTACGTCCGTCCACCAGTCTGTCCATCCTTCGATTTGAGTATTTAATTAACTTAATCGAATGTCTATTAAAACTTGTCTTGACCATAAATAATGGCAGTTTTTCGGCAAGCTAGCAAGCCAAAGAAGTAAGAGGGGATTAGATATATAATTCTGCCTATATATAGAAATAAATTATGGTCGCCAATTGTATATATTACTAGCTGAGCCCGGTGCGCTTCGCTGCCCATGTCAAAATTCGCGCTGTAGAAACTGTACGATCAGTACGAAATTCGGCAGAAAGAGGTTTGTTATTACATGAAGGAATACTGCCAAATTCGGAGAAAATCGGTTCAGATTTAGATATAGTCCCCATATATATGTTACCCCCGATTTGAAATTCAAGCGCTGTAGAAACTGTATTTTATATCCGATCAGTAAGAAATTCGGCAGAAAGAGGTATCTTATTACATGAAGGAATGCCGCAAAATTCGGAGAAAATCAGTTCAGATTTAGATATAGCCCCCATATATATGTTACCCCCAATTTGACATGTAAGCGCTGTAGAGACTGTGTTTTATATCCGATCAGTACGAAATTCGACAGAAACAGGTTTCTATTTTACATGAATGAGTATTCTAGGAAAATCGATTCAGATTTATATATAACCTCCATATATATGTTCCTCCAGATTTGGTTACAAAGCGCTATAGAAGTTGTACTTTACTTCCGATCATTACAAAGTTCTCCAGAAAGATTTTTCACAATTTAGGAACGAATATTGCTTAATTTTGCGATTATCGGTTCAAAATACATTTACCAATTATTCCAAATTATTATCGCAATGACCCTTATCGCATTGTTAGGGAGTTGTAGGGTATTATATAGTCGGCCCCGCCCGACTTTCTGCCTTTCCTTACTGGTATTAGTAATAAATTCACTGAATGAAAAAATACCGAATTCAGTGGAAAGTCCAGAAAATAGAAATGTATACTTATAAAATTTCCAAATTCTTGTTTCATTGATATTGCATCACATTATCATATTGCGATTGTATTGGAGTGAGCAGCTGTAATTATCGCATACCGAGCATTTTTGTTCATGTATTTCCTATATAATACTTGCAAGATATATCAAAATATGGGCTGGGCCACGCCCACTGGTCCTATTCCGCCCATTTGAAAGCCTATCACGTAGACTGCTACCAGATACATATACGCAAAATTTCAACACTCTCGCTAACAAAATGAGCAAGATAATTCAATTTCAAAATTTGGCTTATATGGGCGGTGGCCCGCCCATTGGTCAGATCCCGCCAATTTTTGGACCAATCACGTGGACTGTCACCAGATACATATCTACAACATGACAGCACTCTAGAAAAAAAATTGTGCAAGTTATATCAATTTCAAAATTTGGCTTATAAGGGCGGGGCCACGCCCATTGGTCCGATCCCGCCCATTTTCTGACCAATTACGTAGAATGCCACCAGATACATATACACAACATTGCAGCACTCCCGATAGCAAATTGTGCAAGATATAAAAATTTCAAAATTTGGTCATTGTGGGCGGGGCCACGCCTATTGGTCCGAACCCGCCCATTTTTGGACCAATCACGTAGATCGCCAACGGATATATATACACAAAATTCCAGGTCTCTCGCTAACAAATTGTGCAAGATATCACATTTTTTAAATTTGGCTTATATGGGCGGTGCCACGCCCATTGGTTCGATCCCGCCCGTTTTTGGATCAATCACGTAGACTGCCACCGTTTACATATACACAAAATTCCAGCACTCTCGCTAACAAATTGTGCAAAATATCTCAATTTCAAAATTTGGCTTATATGGGCGGGGCCACGCCCATTGGTCCGGTCCCGCCCATTTTTTCACCAATTACGTAGAATGCCACCAGATACATATACGCAACATTGCAGCACTCCCGCTAGCAAATTGTGCAAGATATCAAAATTTTGTCTATGTGGGCGGGGCCACGCCCATTGGTCCGATCCCGCCCATTTTTGGACCAATCACGTAGACTGCCACCGTTTACATATACACAAAATTCCAGCACTCTCGCTAACAAATTGTGCAAAATATCTCAATTTCAAAATTTGGCTTATATGGGCGGGGCCACGCCCATTGGTCCGATTCCGCCCATTTTTGGAAAATTCACATAATCTGCCATTAAATGCATACAAACAAAATTTCAGCACTATACCTATAATAGGAGCAGAAATATCGGATTTTTAACCTGCGATTTGTATGGGAGGTACCACGCCCCTTTGTCCAATTAATTTTTTTTTTCTATATAAACCATCTCGTGAAAATTTAGAATCGAATAAAAAAAAATCATCCAAATCGCTCCAGCCGTTCTGACGTGATGCCATTACACAGATGGACCGTTTCATTTTTATATATATAGATTTATATTGAATTTCTTTCTTTTTTGTCTGGAAAAGGAGTCCTTGTGTTAGCCAACCTTTGGTGAATTTTGGATAGAAGATTTATTTTATATACACCTTTTGGGGAAAATATTTAATCAAGTGCCTCACCAAAATTTCCAATTAAATGTCAATCATGTATGTGTCTCTTGTTTAAGCTCCAATATGTATTATGTAGAAATCAGGTCGTGCGTATAATTGATGACGGCGAAGTTAATTAAATTCATCATACGCCACGGGGGGAAAATTTAAGGTCGAAGGGTGTTATATATGTACATATATAAAAAGAATATAAGTAAATTTGCTTTAGCTTGGGATAGAAATGGGTACTTTCATTGATTTAAGAAAAAGTTTTTCAAAAACAAAAGATTGAGAAGCATATTATTTTAGAAAATATGGTGTATGAGACAATGGAAACGTACGATGGAATATGTACGCTATTATTATTAATACTTATACGTCACAGTATATATAATTAATAATACTCATGCGACCCTTTGTATTATATTTATAATACTCATACGCCACCTCAACATGAATGGAATCAATTGATTTAAATACTTCCTACAAAAATACCAATATTACTCTGAGGAAAAAGCTCCACAAAAGAAAATAATGAAGAGAAAATTATTTAAAAAATATTAGATATTTTAAATAATATTGATGAGTCATCCACAATTGAAGAGAGTTAGTTGAGCTATGAATTTGTTTTATTCGACACTCACATTTGTCATGAAAATTACTGCGTCTATTCCTCCAATGGCTCGATGGAAAGTCTACAGGCTTCAACCTACCTCAGTTAGGCGAAATTTCGTTAAATTGGATATGATTTCACAATGGGATATGATCTAAATAATAACATTCATACGCCACATTGTATTATAGTAATAATACTCATACGGCACCTCAACCGACAATTCTAAAAACACTCATACGACATTCTTTTGAATAAAAATTGGTCTAAATTATTTGAAGAGAATTGTCTATTAAACTACAATTATCATGCGCCACATCGTATAGTATTAATAATTCTCATACACCACATTGTATTTTATTGATAACGCGCATACGCCACCTCAGCGGGCATGGAATAAATCAAGAATCTTAAAAACATTCACACGAAATTTAATTGCTACTCGTATATATTAATTGAAGAAAAATGGATTTTAAATTATAACAATCATACGCCACAATGGGATATATATGTATATTAAACATGTTCATACGCCACCATGGAGATTCCTAAACAATAACTGGTGACTATCTATTAGATACAAATTGTTAAATTAATTGAAGGGAATTTACTTTTAACTATAGGCCATAATGGGATATTTTTATTTAAAAATACTCATGCCCCACATTGTATAATATTAATAATACTCATACGCAAACTCAACGGGGATGAAATAAATTGAGAATCCTAAAAACACTAACACGGCATTCTACATATTAGATAAATATTAATATAATTTAATTAAAAAGGATTGCAATTATTAAACAAAACTGAATAGAATCATAGTTTCTGAAAATTTCACCATCTTCTCTGACAATCTTTCGAATGAGACTCTACATATTTCAACTTAGCTTATCAATGAGAAAGTTTCAATAAATTTTAATTAATAATACTTATACGTCCCATTTTACTATATTAACAATACGCCACCTGGACGACAATCGAATAAACAGATGGACGACAAACAGATGGGAATTGGCTGATGACAGATGCCTCTTAAATATTCACTAACGACACTGTACTCTTGACTCTTAACTATTAATTTTTATTCTTGGAATATTGACTCCGACACCTGACTAGACGTTCATAACTCCTGGCCTTTGATTCTTGATTATTGTCTTTAGACTTTAGGCTCTAGACTCCTAACTCTCAGCTCTTTGTTCTTGAATCCGCATGGCTATTGGTTCTTCACTTTTCGGTCTTGAATCCAAACTTTAAACAATTCATTCACGACACCTGACTAGAGGTGCATGACTCCCGAGCTTTAGTTCTTGATTATTGGCTCTTGACTTTAGAGCGTAGACTCCTAAATCTTGGCTCTTAAATTTTAAGTCTTTGCTCTTTAATCCTTCTTGCTGGACTCTTCGATTTTGTCTTTTTTGTCTTGAAAACTCTTAACAATTCATACACGATACCTGTCTAGAGGTTCATGACTACTGAACTTTGACTCTTGGCTTTAGACTTAGCCTCTTAACTCGTTACTCTCATATCTAAAGACTTAAATTGACTTGCCCTTGTACTGGTGGATCTTGACCTCTGTCTTTTGGCTCCTTCTAGGCAATTGACTCCAAACTTTTGAGTTGTAGCTCTTAGATCTTAACTCTAGACTCTAGAAAATGCATTCGCGTCACCTGAAGCTTACCTTTTGATGCTTAAATCTAGATTATTGACTACTAGCCATTGACTCTTCAGTCCCGAAACTTGACTTTAAGCTCTTAACACATGGCTCTTGAATCATGCCTAGCTATGATATAACTACACGCCCAGTAAATTACATTACTAATACTTATACCCCATTGCAGCATATTAATAATACGTATACGTCCTCTTCGTCTCCACAGCTTCTGCAAAAGTCATAAAGTCAATATCTCTGCGTGACGTCCCATAAGACGGTCATGCAGTGAACGTATGCAGATGTTAGAAATCTTAGATATGAAAAATTTATATAAATTTTATTTTATAATGATCATACGTCACAGTGTGGCGTATTAATGAAACTCATACGCCCCATTGAATTATATTAATAATACTAATACGCTGCCTGGACTCTTATGGAATAAATTCCTTTCTGATCTTCTTCTGAACTTAGGTGGATTTGTGGGATCGTTTATACTAGTGCCGATTTTTGAGGTGGTCCTTTATACTAGTCTCGATTTCCGAGATATTCCTCTATACTAGAGTTGATATCTGAGACCTTCCTTTATACTAATGTCGATCTGCACTAGGATCAATCTCTGAGATATTCTTCTATACTAATGTCAATGTCTGAGATATTCCTCTGTAATAGTTTCAGGCTCTGATATCTTCTTCTATACTAGTGTAGATTTGTGATACATTCCTCTATACTAATGTCGATCTCTGAGATATTCCTCTACTAGGTCAACCTGGGCGATTTTTTCTATACTATGATCGATTTCTGAGATCTTCTCTTATACTAGGGTCGATTTCCGAGATGTTTATCTATTCTAGATGACAGTCCTTCACTGGACGGCAATCGAATAAACTGATAAGCCTAACAACTACAGTATGCAGATGTTAAGATTTCTGAGATATTTCTATAAATGTTAATTTATAATAATCAAAACTCATGCGCCCGATATAGCATTGTATTTATAATACTCATACGACCCGTGGTCTGCTATGGAATAGAATAAATTCACAATCCTATCAAATACTGTATTTAATTAGTTTTCCTTTTATTTCATTTTACATCACCGTTTAG